>WEIS01076656.1:5297-18900 GCA_013389965.1 Todus mexicanus | reverse complement strand
GCTTCATATTGCAGCAGTAATAAGGTTTAAAGAGCTATTTTGGATAGACCCAGAGTATTCAGGAAGGCACGTCAGGCTTTTCTACCTTTGTGCATAAGTTTTAAAGAGGAAAACTCGTTTTATTTGATTTCGGGTTGGTACAAATTAGCTTCTGCATAAGGAGATGTAGTTTTTATTTGGATATTAATATTTACAAAGGGGCCACATGAAGATGTTGACAGCAAGTTGTCTACACTTCAGCTACTTGTCTGGCTTCCAAAATAATGAATGAAGAGAATTAAGGTGTGTCAATCTCTTACTATAATAGTTGCCTAAACCAACCAAGCACCTAAGCATATCCCTCAGCACCACATCTCCACGTCATTTAAATCCCTCCAAGGATGGAGACTCCACGACTACCCTCATGTCCAACCTAAACCTCCCCTGGTGCAACTTGAGGCCGGTTCCTCCTGTCCTGTCACTTGCACCTTGGGAGCAGAGCCCAACCTCCCCTGGCTTCAACCTCCTGTCAGGGAGTTGTTGGGACTCAGAAGGTCTCCCCTGAGCCTCCTTTGCTCCAGGCTCAACACCCCCAAGTCCCTCAGACTGTACATTCCCTCCATTGTCTAATTTGTTTTCCTGACAGGCTCAGAGGCAGATGTCTCCAATGTAGGTATCTAAAGTGACTTTAGTAACCTGCCTCCTTTATGGAGTTTGGTAGATCTTGTTCCTCAGAACCTTTTCACTTTCGTTGCTGGGGGGTAGCTCTGCAGTCCTTCCCAGTAGGTATAAATTAAGCAAGGACTTCCAAATTTCAATTAGATTAACTTGTCAAAAGAAGATTGATAGTAAATTGTCTAAAAGCACAAATACCTTCACGGATACAAAAAGCTCAGTAGGTTTTTTTTAGAGAAATGCAGATTGAAACCTGCTAGCTAGCAGCTAGATCTGTTCGAACTGAAAACGAGACCTTTTTTTTTAATGAGCAAAAGGACTGATAGATTCTCCACCTTTTGATGTCGTCACATCAAGACCGGCTGCCTTTGTGAAAGGTACGTGTCAGCCAGCTCCAAGTGACACTCCGGTCAAACACAAATTATTGGGTTCAGCACAGGGGTAACGCAGTGAAAGTTAATGGCCTGTGATATATAGGAAATCACACTAGATGATCTAATGGTTTCTTCTGGCCTCACACTCTATGAATCTATGAATATGTATCCTCTGAGGTTGGCTGCTAATTAGATTCCTAAGCAGAGGAATAGGCAGAGGCTGCTTTAAAAGGCTTTAAACTCATTTGCTGGCAGCCATTGTTCTTTAGTTACATATGCAGATGGTTCACACCCAGCTTCTTTCCTTTCTTAATTTTTCCCTTTTTGTTTTTAAGGTCTGTGAGAGGAGCTGGAGCCTTTGGGGAAGCGTGGTCGCTGATAGCCTCCACTGTGAGAATTTGGTGCTGGGAGAAGCGATTCACACAGTTCCCCAAAGGCGCTGCCTTCTGACGTGTTCCCACATCTTGGCAGCGTTTGAAGGGCACCCTGCAAGCATGAAAGGCAGACGTGGTGATTCAGAGAGCCCCAGCAAGTGGTAAGAAACCCTTTATGGTGGAGTATGAAAACACAAAAACACATAGACTTCTTGTGTTCGGGGCTATTCAGGCTGTCGAGGGAGGTGCAGCCTCTGTAATTGAGCTCATGTGTGTCTGTCTGGAGAAGGCTGGTTTGGTTGTTGCCTGTTCAGCAAAGTAAGGCTTTTCCCCACATTTATTTTCTGGAAGGACGGTGGCAATCAAAAGAACTCTTAGAGCCTGCGAGCCATCCTTGTGCCACGCCGAGGCTGCCCGTGTGTACTTACAACATCAGGTTCCTGTTGCTGGTTTTGTTTTCCAGTCAGGTGGGAATATTATCTTTAAACATAGAAGCAAACGAAAACGACTGACTTAAAATCTCTTTCAAAATAATAATCAAGAAGCGAGGATGTTCACAGGAGGGAAGGTGGAGGGAGAGGAGAGGAATGCGAGGCTGGATTTGGAGGATGCTGGGGAATCCCTGTCTGTTTACAAGCTCAGTTCATCCACACCTGTGGGTTTGAAATGCTGTCATCTGAGGAGTGGCCCCATATTACAAGAAGGTCAAGCACCAAGCAGACCTAATTAAAAGCTCATTACAAGAGACAATCTCCATTAGCATGCCAAGTTTCATGCAAATCCATTAGCACCAGGGTGCTCTTCGGAAGCTTTAAATTCCAGTCCTGTGCCCCAGGGACTGGAAACCGTGGCCGGTTAATTTGCCATTCTCAGTCTGTGAACATTAGGCACAGTCCTCTTACTTTCTGGATTATTTCACATTCCAGCAAATTAGTTTTATCCGTTCTGAGAACATTTTAACAAAGAAAGTTCTTTTGGCATCACATGGATAAAATAACAAGGGATAAAAGAATGAGCAGTTCCCCCAATCAGGAACAAATAACTTTAAATCTCTCCTGAAAATGCAGCCTTTCCTGTTATTCCCACCCCCCCTTCCTTTCATTTATCTTTCGCCGGTCGGATTTTTTAATTACGTTGCTGCAGCCAGATTCTCCTCCCTCTCTCTTTACGGTGGCGTTCTCAAGAGCCGTGTTGTGGGTTGTTTTTTTTTTTCTTTTCCCCCCCTTTATGCCATTGTAGCAGAACTTGACTAAAGATCTTCAAACTTGTTAAGTATAAAAGTTGGTAAATGATACTATTGTTTGAGTTGCGGGTGGGGGGAGAAGGGGGGAAGGCAGTTTATCTGGGGTGGCTGCGGGGAGGGGGAAGGGTTTTTTTTTTAGAAAAAACAAAAAATAAAGGGAAAAGAAAAAAGGCTCAAATGAACTGAAATGGATCAAAGTAAACAGAGACATCTAAAAGCTTTTGTAAGTTAAAAGTGGCTATCTGTTGCAAGTCCTGCCTCATTAACTACTGATAGAAGCACTGTCTTGGCCTTCCCAGATATCTAACGCTGACCGCCTATAACAAGCTGAACTCGGGGTTATTCCCTCTTGCCGCTCCCTGTGTCGCCGTCCGCAACTGCTTAACCTCAACCTCCCCGCCAACGTTTATCCTCTCCGCTAGGCGCAGCGAGGGGAGATCCCGTCCCGAAACCTCCCTGGGTGCTTCAAGGAAGCAACAGAAGCTCAGAGAGGAGGAAGGAAGTGGGAGAAAAGAAGGAAATATCCCCAAAGTCAGGGTCTTGCTGGGGGCGTCTGCTCCGCGCCATTTCGAGATCCCTTTTTGGAGGGATGAATAGGGTGAGAGAAGGAGCTCGGCTTCCCCGTTCTGGGTTACAGTATCCCCCATGGCGGTGGGGGAAGGAAGCTGAAACCGAGAGGCTTGTCTAGGGAAGCAGGGAGAGTGAGGAGGGACGGGGAGGGGGGAACACGATGGCTCTTTGACTAGGACCAGATAGGTCTCTGTGTAGAGTAATATTACAGCTCGCTCTCTCATAAACAAGCTGCATGCCGGCTTCTAAAGAGCCCATCTGGCATAGCTTTGAGAATGGCAATAATTACAAGCTGATGATGGACATGGAAGAAAAGCCCTGCTGAGCTAGCTCATAAGGAAGTACAGGCCAGGACTGTAGGGAAATTACAGGCTAAAACCCTTTCTAGTTTCGGCCTTTTGGTGTTCTTAATCACAGACTTTAAATGTTGTAATAAACACTGTTGCATTTTATTGACCAACTCCCATGACAGGCAAATCTTTTTTATTTTATTTTATTTTATTTTTACTATTTGTTACTTCAGAAAGCAGTTCGGGAACAATTGTTTCTGAAGACTGGGTCTGTTGTTTTTGCTTCATGAAAAGCGATCCAAACAGCGAGAGCCCCTTATTGTTACTTTGCAATTAAAAGAGAACAAGAAAAAACAAAAACAGGAAAAAAAAAAAGGGAAAAGGAGTATTTTAAAGTTATCCTTACCCCTCTGCAGTACTAGGTCGCTGATAATGCTCGCTTTGTTTTCAGATTATCATTGAGGAATACAAAATCTTAAAGGAGTTGTGAAGTTTTTAGGTGAAACTCCCATTGATTTCACTGGCTGTAGGATTTCACAGGGAAGAAAGCAGTTGTTAAGCATGAGAGCTATGGGCCTCATTCTGTGCCCGCTGAAGTTCATGGCATATTCGCTGACTTGGGTGCTCTAAACCAATGCAAGTGGTAGCTTAGAGGCCTCACCTGTGTGTGTGTGTTTAAGTGCACTCTTACTACCATGACTTAGGGCAGGAGGAAACTCCAGGCTGCTGGGGTCACTGTTCCCAGTGTCCCTTAGAGGTATCGAACATCATTTTCCCAGTGAAAAATGTGAAACACATTTTCCGTGGGAAAGGTGGAAACAGCAACGGCGATGCCCAAGGTGTCTCTGGCACCCGGTTTCCCAAGTTTGGAGTTAAGAATCACTAAACTTTTGAGAATGTTACCGCCTCTGTGTCTCTAAATGTCTGGGTTTGGGTATATGAGGATGGCTTTATGAGTATTTGATATGTAGATTTATATGACACTTAGTGGCAGGGTTTAGCTGAGTGGTGGTGGTACGTCCTAGGCTGGACTCGATGATCTAAGAGGGCTTTTCCAGCCTTAATTATTCTATGATTCTGTGATTCTATGTGTGCATGTATGTGGCAGTGCCATGGACTATAGATAGATATGGACTATCGCTGTGGATATTTGAGTGGAGTGCAAGGGAGCTGTGACAGTTACTACAGCTAAAGTTCTGCTTCAGAGAGCCTACCTGTTTTTCCAGACGAATTTCATTCTCCTTTTCCTTCGGCGGAGTCGAGAAGATCAAGAGTTAAACAGTTCTGTGAGTTTTATTTGACTCGAGTGCAATAAATCTCCCAGGGTGACTGATAGACTGATAACTCTGAAAATCCATTCACTGCTTTGTGTATCAAATCAGCGGTGAATATGACCCCTTGTCAGTTGTTTCAAATAATGCTGTTTGGACAGTATGGTGTTTATTACAATTCAACACGTGTCATTTGTTTTCTTGGAGGAAATCTGCCTTTATTTTAATTTATTTATTTAATTTTTTTAGTTTCACAACATCAGCCACGTATTAGAAATGCTGCATAATACGACGGGTTGGCTTTACTGATCCAGCTGACTCCTGGAAATCTATCTGTGTTTTTACAGGACGATTCTCCTGTGAGATCCTAAATAGCAGAACATTCTGTTCCTTTAGATAAACGTTTGCCTGCAGGTATTTTATTTAATTTGTAAATAGTTTCCTGTTGCTCCTATTTTTGCTGCAGTTTCCCTTCCACAGCCCTCTACAGGTTTCTGGTTTGCTCGTAGCTGTTTGGATCCCAGCGTTTCATAACGCTTATTTAGTTTTCCCGATTACCATTTGATTATTTGTTCAGGCATCAGCTTTTTTCTTCGCTCTTTTTGCTGCGACGTTGAAGGAATGCAAGGTCAAGCAATGGAAATTTACCTATCCGAATGCAGCTCCCTTTTCTTTCATAAACTTCCCTTTGGCTTCTTAATCTGAAACTGGCTTGTCAATGTGCAATGATTTCTTTATATTTAACTGTCTCTTTCCAATACAGACTAGAATTGTTCCTAACAAAAGAAGCATGAATTGGTGGAAACTATATATTAAATGCAAGACTATTTGTCTAGTTTTCATTAGGTCGCTGAGTGAGAAGCCCCAACTCCTCTCTTTTCCCAAGGTACTCGGATATCCACCAAGTGCCTTCATCCCATAGCCTTGTTTCCTCTCCCAGTAAACCAGCTTTCCAAAAGAATGCTACACTCTCGGCCCTTTATACTGTCAGCAGTGACAGCAACCAGCAACGCTGACATTTCTTATTGTTTACAAAGGATGAGCGCCAACAAGGCATCTCTGATCAGTTGATAAACTCTCCTAACCCTCTCCCCCCGCCCAACCCTCTGCTCCGCTGACCAAACTAACCTTTTCACGGTACACTGCCTGTAATTACCAGTGAAAGACGCTAACCAGAAAGGATCAAAACTTCAGCTAAACACAAACAAACCAGCAAAACAGCTATGAAGATAAACTGCTCACAACTAGCGTTGCTCGGCAAACAGGGCAGGCCAGGAGAAACTGAGTAGCTGCGGACAGGGAGGAGGGGGGAAGTGGTGGAGAAAGCAGAAATCTAACCCTAAATTCCTTCTGTGCATGTATTTTTCATATGAATTTTAAGGTGGCTTGAAAAAAAAAGTCCTAGAATAGCATTCAAATAGCCTTATTGTTTATTATCATAATCCTGCATATTTAATATCCTTTTTCCCCTTCAGTTCCCCCCATTCCTGCCGAAACTCCCGCCAACACAGTGGTCAAACTAAGTTCAGAGTTCCTCATAACGAGCCCAGGACTAATGCCTATACCAAAAAGAGTTACTTTTCGGTAATCATGCGAGTTTGACTTTTAACACCCCTCCTACCCCCAGTTTCTAGTGTGACAAGCAGATACTGCGTGTTTCTTTCCAGTCTGTTTTCCTGGAGGTGAGAATGTGCAGAGTCTTCTCTCATTCCTCTCCCAGAGTGAGTTGGTGAGGGAGGTAGAATCGACGGCCTTAGATTGTCAGGAATGGTGATGTGGGGGATGATTATATAAAAATGATTTCAGTTCCGTCTTGAAAAATCGCATCTGCTCTTCCAGATTCTACCTGCATTAGCTGGATAACGAGCTTGCTCCAGAAGCACAGCTTTTGCCACGGAGTTTTCCAGTGCCGAAGAGTCGGACACAGTTTTCAGGAGGGTGATTTTTTTCCCATCCCCTAATCTGCCTTGGTTCACTCTTTTCTTTTCCACGGTAAGAAGGCTGTTACATGGAAAACAACACGATCAAGTTCAGGGCTTCAGCAGAAATCCAGATCTTTAACCTAAAGCTTTATTTAGGGCAAAGCAAACAGCAGCAGAAGGTCTTCTGGCTCTGTAAAATACCTTCCTGTTCCTGTAGAAGTCTTGTCTCCTGGGAACCCAGTCAAGCCGTGTTATCTCAGCATGGAATTAGTCTTTTCAGTGATAAAATAATTTTCATTTACTTGTGTCTCTACTGCGGATGTCATTGATTAAAAACTCCTAAGGAAGAACCACAGAAGTAGCGCTGCCGCTCCTGTGGCCTTTGGACAGGTTTAGTCACCAACTGGATACTGAACACCTAAGAGACCTCTCTTCATCTTCCTTTTGTCAGATTCTTGTAGTGTTTTGATGGATGAAATTCGTTGCACCTTAGCCCTAAACCCCTGATCCTCGGCTGGAAGCTTTAGCTGAAATTTCAGCACAAATAATAACCTGTTGCTAAATTGAAAGTGGCTGAGATCTGTCCTTGTCTGGCTTTGCAGAGCTTCCATCATCGTGCAGGGTCTCCAGAAATGCTGTTCACGTCAACACAGTTGGTCAAGGTAGTACATGGTGGTTTTCCTTTCATTTATTTTAGTGTCAATTTTTATGGTTCTCTCTTGATTTTTTTATCTCATCCAAGTAGATTTCACAGCATTGTCAGACTAGGAAGATATGAAAAGTTGAGCCTACAGAAGCAGACTTGAAAGCCTGTGTGATTTAAGGAGCATGAAAACCTTCTTTAGAAGTATACTTCATTTAGCTTTAGTGGCTTTCTAGCCTCCCCTCTGTACCAGGATGACATTTTTGAACGATAAGGTTCAGCACAAAAGTGGCTATTCCTGCTAAGTCTGAGATGTTTTGACTTTTCCCAGAAGAACTGGGCATCTGCTTGTGCATGTGATGTCCATCAATGCCTTTTGTTGACTTCCAGCTCTTCTTGTCACAGGTTTATCCCAGGGAATCAGTTTGCTCCAACGCTCTTGGAGGAACACACTGAGTGACAACATACTATTCTGCAACAACCCTTAGCACTGCATAGACAAATGCAGCTTAATGGATTGAAAAAAGGAATAGAATTTAAAATTGCAGATGTGCATCATCTGAAGACATCACAGCATCATGGAATGGTTTGGATTGGAAGGGACCTCAAAGATCATCCAGTTCCAACCCCCCTGCCATGGGCAGGAACACCTCCCACTAGACCAGGTTGCTCAAAGCACTATCCAACCTGACCTTGAACACATTCACTGGTGGGGCATCTGCAACTTCCCTGGGCAGCCAGTTCCAGCGTCTCACCACCTTCCTAGTGAAGATATATATATCAGCTTAAATATACTGAACTCCCTCCCATAAATATTATAAGGCGTATTTGAAATTTCTAGGGTAAACTACTTACGAAGAAGAAAATGCAGAAGCTGTGCGAAATTCCACTGCTATTTGCTTTTTTAAACTTCCATACATAGGAAATGCGTTACGTCAGTCTTTATTTTGTCCAAAATACCCACTGGCCAGCGAATGCAGATGCTAAATGCAAAGCAGAATGATTGTTATCTAATTTTTTTTGTTAAACAGTTTAATGCAGTTGGTGAGGGGAGACTATAAATTAGCCTTATCAGAGAAAGTCCTAACTATTGAAAAACTGCTTCCTCCCCATAAACACAAGGAGGATTCATAGATCATAAGGCTAAAAGGGACAATCAGGGGGCGTGCTGGTTCTAACATGTAGCTTTTTGGCCTATATTGGGTATTTCTGAAATCAGATACAGGAAAACCTATAGCCTGTGCCAGGGTAGGCAGCGGCACGTGCTCATCAGCGAGTTACAGTCACCACAGACCACTTGGGTTTCTTTTTCCTGCTCTTAATGGAATTAGAGTTCATGTATTTCCCACTACTGTCCTTTTATCTCCCTTCTCTTTCATGTTTCCAAGGCTCGCTCTCACGTCCATGCTAACGAGGCTCTCCTTGGCTAGTTAAGCACTTGTTGGCACCTTCCTATAGGTAAGTGGGCACATTGGACATGCAAGTCTTACCTGTTCTGAATCCACACACGAATTTATTTCCCAGCTTTGTGTTAGTAACTTGACGCAAGTGTAGCCACGTGTGCCCAAAGCTCAGGGTTGCAGCTGAGAGGGTTAGGCAGGGAAAACACGGAGATAAAAGCATTAAAAAAATAATTCTTTCTTGCACTCATGTGTGCTTGTATCCTCTCTAGCCCAAGAAGCCCTGGGAATCGAGATGAGGTGAAAATGCTGGCAATCTCTTGCCCTTTTATCGCCACTGTAATGGTCATGTCTTGCTGTTTGACTTTCATGCTGCAATTAAGATTTTGACTTCCTCATGTGATTCACCGCACGGAAAGTGGACTCAGAAAATTGTCAAGGGCAAAAAGACACAAGTCAGAGGAACGAGTAGGTGGAAATGGGGGTCGTTTTCTCAGTTAGCTGTTTGCAAATCAGATTAAAAAGAACTGTAAGAGCAAGTCTTGCTTCCATCAGCACGCAGTGATTGGAAATAGTAAGTTATTTGCTCTTGGGACATTATCAAAAGCCCCCTAACTCAGAAGAAGATGCCAGTTGACTTCAAGAAGTTAGTAGAGGGAGGTGTGTGTGAGGCAAATAAAGGTCAAGCTCTTAAAAGCTCCCTTGAGCCCACAGATTTCTTTCTGTTTTTTTGGGTCTGATGTTTAAAAATGTGAGCTCAAAATTTATGTCATTAATGCACAAAAGTACGTTACAGTGAGAGCTAAGAGAATAATAATCATAGCTGATTATTAGCTCATGGAACTGCATATAGATTCTCTACCTAAAATGAAGTGTCTTTGCTAGACAAAGCCAGTCATTCCCTGGACACTGGATGAGACAGTTTTCTGCTTTGTAGATTTTTGCTCTATTGCATTTGCAGGTGCCTCATATTTAGTCACAGACGGTGAATAATCAGAACTTATCTGAATAAAATTTTCCTGAGTCTTCTGCCTGAATGTTCTCACTGTCTGCTCTCAGCCAAACAGCCTTTCCAGTTCTTTTCCCTACATTTCTGCATAGTTCATCGCCCTCATTCCACTGCTGGGGCCTGACAGTTTTGTTTGATGTCTCGCTCTTGCCTGTACACATCTGTTGAGGCCAGGGGCTTTCAGACTGATGCAGACAGTCTGGGTGTGCGGGAAGAGGAGGTCACCATGGTTTGCCTCTATAGAGATGTCACCAAGAGAAGGACAGCTCTTGTCATTAAGTTTTGATTTGCTGTGCTCCTGTGTGAGAACTTGGAAGGGCTGGAAATCCACAAAGCATTGCTGCAGGTTGTGTTGTGGAAGAGGAACAACAACATATCTTCGTGCTGCACAGCTGCTGCCTCATGGGCATATCCCGGATGAGCTTCTGCAAGACAGAATCACAGAATCACAGAATTAACAAGGTTGGAAAAGACCATAGAGATCATCAAGTCCAACCTGTAACCTACTACCTAGACTATTACCAACCTATTTCCCAATATTATCTCATAATCTAAATCTTATCCCTGAGTCCCAACGAGCGCTGTGTCACACTCTCTCCTGAAGTGGTTGCTTCATGTCTTTTTCGTTTAGAAGTTACCAAGACAGTAGGTTTGCTGATCTACTCATGGAGCATCTATCACAGGGGTTGTTGAGGGGCACTGGATTTTGGCTGGTATAGCCCTGGTGGGTCAGGTGAAGCAGAAACACACAGCTAAGCATTTACATCAGAGACAGGCTGTGCAATACCAGCATTAAGGCCAAAATTCATTTTAAAGTAACCAGCATTTCTTTCTGGGGAAACATTCCAAGGAAGCAGAGCAAGAGATCGAAAAAAAATAAATCTGAAAGAGTGCTCAGGGGAATTTTGCTCCCTATGTTGCTGATCTTGTTGGTATAGATAAGGGAGAAAAGCAGACACCCCCTCCTGATCTCGGTCAACTGTATTTATTCGTATTGTGGAGCAGAATTTTCATCAACTAATAGTTACTTGTGTGCAGGAGTCCCCTTATCTCTTGGCTTTGAGCTCCACTGCTGCTTTGCAAATACACAATGCAAAGTACTAGCTCGCTGCATCCCTACACCTGATGACTTGGCTCTCATTTGTATGCTCTGTCATTGTAACAAGCATCACATTGTGCTGGCTGTCAAAAAGAGCCTTTCTGGTTAATGAAAACTCCACTTTCTGTCACAGTTCCACAGGTACAGCTCTTTCCCTGCTCCTACTCACTGCCATCAACAGGGGATTAGCCCAGGAGCTCTGCACTGCCTCTGCACTGCTCAGATTGTCCCCCATTCAGTGATGGATGTTTTTCCACACACATAGTGGTGAGATCTGTTGCAAGGCAACCAAATGAACCACTTGAAGCTTCCCTGTGGCCCCAAATGGGGATGTTTGGGTGTAGGACAGACGAGCTGGCTGCCTTCCCCTCTGGAGGCTGTGCACACCGAGGGGTGCAGCCCCATGGGACGTGGGTGGCCAGAGCTTGTGTTTCTCCTCTTCCCCAGCAACGCCTCAGCTAGTGCAGCGAACTGTGCCAGGCACGGGGCTGGTATTAACTCCTTATCCTTAGCTCATGCTGGATCAAGGACCAAGACATGATTTCTTTAGTCGCAGTGAGGCTCTAGGGCTGTACATCTTTGCGTTGCCCTCTACTGAGAGATGACAATGAATTCTGCTGTGGAGCTCTATGGAAGTGGTCCAGCCAGTGCTGACCTGGTGTTTTTTCTACACCATTCATCCCACCGAGCCCAGTTCCCTCCCATGGTGTGCTCAGGCCTATGAATACTCAGCCTTCTATTTCCCCACCTCTGTCTTTAGGAAATAGTAGGGGTAGCTCCTTCTCTGAGGCATCAAAACGAACCAGTTACCCCTGTACTTGTGATGTTTGGAACTGCTGGGATCCTAAAGGCTGCTCGAAGCAGAGCTTACTAGAGTTATATAAATCTTTGCTTTAAATCCACTGTAAATATGTTACAAGCTCTTCCAAACGTGCACTAAAATATTTTGCTCCAGATACGCCTATGTCTAACCTTTTGGTTTCTAAGAGCTTTAATCAGTAATCTTCAAGTAGGAAGTTATTCATCTTTATTGCCAGGCAGTTCTCAGTGGTGGTCGTGGCAACAATCTTTTCATTGCTTCTGTGTTTAGTTGTTCTTTGACATGATAGAAGTCAGCTGCAGTTCAATGAGCTCACTATTTGTGCAACTTAATTGCTTGCTTCCTTTAATATGTACTCAATTTTTCCTTTTATGAGCAGGGTTGTTGGAAAAATTAAGCTTAAGGATATAGCTATCCACCGTTAATTAACCTCCTTCCCAAACACATTAGTTAAAATAGGTCAAATGACTGTTGAGTGTTAAGTGTACCATTACTAAGGTATTTCTCAGCTGGAAAATGAACCCCGTATTGGATAAGACAGGAGTTTCCAAAGGAGCTTCAAGGATTTGGGTGTCCATATCGCACTGAAATTCAATTAGATCCCAGCACCTCGTTACCTGAGGATGGATTTTACAAAAGCTCTTAGGAACGTATGTTAAGGCATTTTGATTTGGTGTGCATTTAGGGCACGCATGCTTAAAAATAGGCTGGAACCGCTTCCTTTTGTTGCTCTCCAATTAAGCTGAGTGGAATCTTTGGTTCCACTGGGATGTGTGATCCTCGCATGCACGCGTGTGAGCGCGTGTGAACACAAGAGCAGGCAAAAAAAGAGGGAATCAATTTCTTCTTAGGTATTCATCCTTTGCATTAATCAGGATACCGCCTGTGTTTGTTCTTTCAAGAAGGACTAATATTTTTATTCAGATTTGAAATTCCTAGAATAGCTCTATTATGTGAGGATGTATAAATAGTTTTGATGAGTATAAAATATGCTCAGTGAGGGAACTGATCTATCAAAACAGCTTTATACAGTGATAGTGTAATTTCTTGCCATCTCAGGGATATATTCAGATGGAAAAATCACTTTAATTGCAGTGGTGATAGCTTGATTGGAATTTTGCCAGTTTACCCCCAAAATTGTACATGAATTTAAAAGTCATATTTGGAAATGTGAGTTCAGTTGGAAAGTTCTTTGTTTTTTAAATATATATATATATATTTTACAAAGGGATGGATAAGGTTTAAGAGAAATGGGAGTTAGAAGATGTCTCGTTGGGAGATAAAGGGCTGTGTTTTGTTATGATTCCATCTCCCAGTCGCAGTTCCCAGGCTAAGTTGGGAGACTTATTCTAGAAGCCAGTGGGACTTCCCATATGTGTAAACTCTCCTCATCCAAACATGATTGTGTGTTACAGTAGTGGCCAGCCAAAAGCAGAGTCCCCCTGTGCCAGGCATGGGCCAGGCATGTAGGAGGCCTCGGGGAGCTTCCAGGCTGAAGCAGCAAAGGCAGAGGAATGAAACATCCCTGGCTTTGATAGAGCAGGAATAAAATGGTTGGATTTGATAATCCCAAGGGTCATTTCCAACCGTAAAGATTCTATGATTCTATGAAATGGCCAAGATCGTGCCATGGATCTGTGGCCTCCTTGCAACAGCACCAGGAGGAATGGTTGATTTTTGGGTGTGAATTGCAAACAGGGGTCTGCAGACTTCATGCTGTAGTTCCACAGGCAGAGAAGCGCTTGTTTTCAAAAGGCCTTCTCCAGGAGGGTTTCTCGGTGCCATGTCCTGGCTGTGTTGCGCGGGGTCGAAAGGCTGCTGTCCCCCAGACCTCTGCTGAGCGCCGTATCTACCTATTCCTCACGCAGAAAGTGTGCCATCCTTTCCAGCACAAGTTGTGCTTCTGCTCTGTTGTTTTTTCTCATGTGGTCCTA
>WEIS01076655.1:0-21583 GCA_013389965.1 Todus mexicanus | reverse complement strand
TGCCAGGAGGCCGCTGCTCTTGGGTGACAAGCAGTGCAATAGATACCAAAGCTGTACTTTCACAAGAGAGACCCCAAAGAGCAAAAACAACTCAATAAGAATATATCCAGGGACAGAGATAAAAATCAAAACTGATATCATAAAATTGATCCACTCTGTTATTTAAATCCTCTATGGCCAAGAACTAACCCTGAAATATTGTTTAACTGCTTACGTATCAGGTAAGCTTTCAAACATTTTTAATAGAATCAAAGTGTTCCATGTGTTTTAATATCTGCAAGTGTTTTGTTTTATTCTGAAAGAAACATATGAGACTGATGGATTTAAGGAATCAGAAATGCTTGATTTCAGAACTTCACAGGTAGCTTAGCTCATGATAAGAATTTAGTTTTGTTTTATCAGAACGATACTTGGCATATGTTGGAAAATTAGTATTTTCAGAATGACTGAATTCCTGTTTCGTCCCATGAAAAATGAAATTAATAATTAACACTTCTCTTTTGGCAGGCTGGTAGACACTTTGGGTAGTACAACTTAACTGCTCCCACCATCTCCTCTGTTTCTAGAAGTAAAAAAACCTCTAGCAGTTGCCAGAGAGTTAAAAAAATTAAAAAAAATCCCAAGCACTCTGACTGCAAGAGTTAAATCCACAGCCCTTCATGTGCTTGCAGTCAACCATGTCAACATCTGGAGCTGGTTGACTTTTCCCCCTAAGGATTTGCAGCACAGTACTGGATTTTTTCCACGAATTCCCTACATTCTCCATCTCTCAGATGGATGTCACACACACCCAGTGCACCCCTTGCAAACTTCATTGGCTACCAAAAGGCTCACGAGGATTTGTGGTGTTTTCATTTATTCAGTGTTTAAGTATTTAGGGCTAAATCATGCTTTCAGTCACATATACAATACTCTCTGTAGGTTTGCATTAGCATCAACCTATGCCAAAGCCATAAGGCTGTAGGGGTATTTTACAATCATGCACTTCCATTGTACCTAGATTTGCAATGACCATGACTTCATAAAAAACACCTACTGCTCGAAAACTCACATGAGGCTGAAACAGAAGACAATTTAAAAAAAAATAAAATAAAAATTGATTTGAGTGTCCATGATATACCAAGCTTTCATCTGTTAAATGCAGTTTTCCTTTAAGTGAACAATTCTTCCAACTATTGTTAGAAACCTTTAAAGACAAAGTCAATAAAGGGTAAAAACTGGTTAAGGACAGAACAGCAGTAATTAAAGAACAAAGCACAGTTTGAAAAGACTGTATCTATGAAACAGTTGAACATTTATTTAGAATTAAGTAGCTATTTGGAATTATTAGTGAAATTGCACACTTTAGCAGTGAGAAAAAAAAAATAAAGGGAAAAAAAGGGAAAAAAAGGAAAAAAAAAAGCAACCTGTGCATTTAGGTTCTCCTTGCAGACTACAAAAATTGGACATTATACCCCAGATTCTGATTCTTTTAAGAGCAAGTTTCAAGAGGTGGGGTTTCACCCTGGTGGTGAGTGCCTGAGCAGCTTTCTGAGCTTGCCCCACCCGAAAGCCGGTACTGGCGCAGGGAGGAGAAATTGAGCCCTCCCAACCGATTTAGCACCAACCACAGTTGCGCTTGGAAGTAGACTGACTGGGGCAACATCTGATCTTGGCAGGCACTGACGTCTTGATCTGCTTTGGCAGAGGAATTGGACTAGATAATCTCTAGAGGTCCCTTCCAACCCCTAACATTCTGTGATTATATGATTTTTCCCACAGTCCAGAGGTGATGTTGAGGGCAGAATGATATCAGAGCCTTAAAACAATGCTAGATTCATTCCACTGAGTTGATGTGTTTCTTTTTCTCCACACTTAAAGAACAGCAATGAACGTGATGCCAGAGATTTAAAACAATTCAGTCTTGTTGAGGACTGACTCTAAAACATAGCATTATATTATGACTAGATATTACACTTCTAAATCATAGCTAGAATTGCAAATGTAACACTTTAATCAGAGGAACTAGTGTTTAACATCTTTTAGCAGAAACATTTTGGAGCAACTAGGCCTTGAAGATGACTAATCAATTGTATCTTGCCAACGTGGAAAGCAAACTTAAGGCTTGTGTATCCTTAGCTGCTCTACCTTCCTTATAATACTAAAAATCACACTCACAGGTCAAAAAGACTTGCCCTGAGCATGCGGACTAGTGGAAGTATGGAGTCAGCAATATTATGATTTTATGTAAAGAGGGTGGGCTTGGTAAAATTACTAACTCTGCTAATTTTGTGTATAAATGTAGTGCAGATAGTCTCGTGGGTGTGCATGTTAGGAAGAGAGATCCTTCATGCACCCAGGGTGCTAATAAACCAATGTTGGTTTTCTAAACTGTCATTTGGTTTGGAGAATTTTCTTTGTTCCAGTTTTCAGTAACAAGAGCACTGCTGCCCCAGGGAGTCTCTGGGGGAAAAGTGTGTCTCAGAGCAAAGGGTCATGATGTCACTGATCTTTTCTGAGCTCCACCTGCTGCAAGTGGAACAAAAGCAAAAATCAGTCAAAGGAATCTACTGAAACCATGAATCAGCTTTCATCTGCATGCAGAGCTGTACCATGCAGAGCAGAGAGCTGATGTGTGGTGAAACAGCAGCTCAAACTCATCTGGGAGAGTCTGAAAGACAGCTAAGCAGTTAGGAAGCAGCCACCCAAAACTGTGAAGCTGCAATCATGCCTCTAAGGACACAACCTTTCCTGTTTGGGGCTGGGGTTTTGGTTTTTTGTTTTGTTTGGGGTTTGTTGGGGTTTTTTGTATTCTATTAACTGTTTCCTCTTAAGAGAATGGGAACCTACAAGGCACAGATGTAACATGGAGGTATTTTACATTTATAGAGGATATGGATGTTGTTTTGTTGGGGTTTATAACTTTATAAGGCAGATATGTCTTGGGCAGCCAGAGATGACAAGTTTTCACTATGCAGTTGGACCATGCCCCCATCTTTGAGCAAGAGCGGAAGCAGGGGCTTCTGCCTTTCAATGCTTTTCACAGACAGAACTGAGAACACATGGCTTCTGCTTTGCCAGCCCAGGGGGAGCAGCTCTCTGGTGCTAGAGCTCCTCTCAGGGCTGGTGTTTTCCCCTTGTCCTTGCCAGCTGGGCAAGAGAACGTGCTACCAAATGCAGTATGCTTGCCCCAGAGAATGGGAGCATGACCTTCTGTTCTCATTAGCTCGAGGGTCAGAAAGCTCTTAGGATGGGATTTGTATCTGTGCTTTTAAAAGATGGTGCCTTAAAGATGAAGAGTGCCTTCATCTCCAAGGAATTTGGAGATGATGGTTTTATTGATGCTTTTTTTCTCCTTCAGAAACTGTGTGAGAGATATCCTCTTGCTCCTAAAGGAGGTGCTTTCAGCTCCAAAAAGTAGTTGGCCTGCAGGCATTAACAGTTCTCAAGACCTGAATTTGCGTCTCAGCACAAATTGTTGCAATATTATGTAAAACATTTCATATACTGATACTCCTGCAAGGGAGTGTGAGGTGTTGGCTCACTCTGCAACTGGCCAAGCCCTACTGATGGTCTCCCCAAGAGTGCTTACAGGAGCAGAGGTTTTGCATGGTGAGAGAAAACAAGTGCAGATGCTGCTGCCCAAAGGATTTATTTGCTCTGGCTCGTAGCTGCGGTGTCACAGTGGTGACTCTTACGTGAGAAATGAGCACATTCATTTCCTATTGCTGTCAAAGAATGTGATTAAACATGGCTCTGAGAACCGAAAAATAGGGATACAATACCCCTGGCTCTTAGTGTTGATGTCTCTGCTGCTGAACGTAAGGTGGGAGGTCATTTGCAGAAGAATAGAACTGCAGGCTTTGCGCTGTCTCCTTGATAGCACTGAATTGCTCTGAGTGAAGTGAAGCAGACGGTTTCGCAGAACTGCCGGCTTGCAAGTCCTATAGAAGAGGGCAGTTCCTCAGTTTGTCTTTAAAACCTACCAGTTGAGTCACAAAATCCATCTTTGATGTCTAATGGGACCACAAGGGTGCATTTCTTGGTATCATCCTGCAGTACAAGATGTATTAGGATTACAAAGGCGAGTTGCTCCAGATATTCAGAAACCCAAGAGAAACCCCAAGGTATAACTAGAGCAAGTCAAGCACCTGCTGAAGAGAACGTTAGGTCCAGGAATGGCACTGCCACTCCAGCTGACAGAGCCATTTGTGGCAAAGGCTTACATTGCAGTCAGCCACACTGGACCTGTCAAGAAGGCCACAACCGCAATGCTCTCTTAAACTACAGTCTCAGTGAAGAAAAGGCATAACCTGGAACAAGTCATCTAAATAGATGTGACTGAGGGACCACACTTTGCTACTCTCCCAAAGAGTTTTTGTCCTTGCGCCAAGGCTGGGGGTTTTGGACAAGGCTCAGCTCACAGCCAGAGTGTAGGTTTTAGGATTAGGGCTAGGACTGGGAGAGAAACAGAGTGAGAGCCTGTCACTGGAGTGGGGCTGCAAAGGAGCTGTGGAACGAAGGAGGAGGCTGCAGGAAGTCTGTGTAACAGCTGGTGGGGGTGAGGGGAGTGGGGGGACGAGTTGGGACACAGGATACTGCCTGTTCAGCTGAAATGACAAGTATTTCAAGCATTGCTGCACAAAACAGAATGCATTTTTCCTCCCTTTCTTTCTCTGTCGTTTCTTCCCTTCAGCTTCAGTTTTCCCTTTCACTTGAGAGCATGTGCAGGAGATGTCCCTATTTCTGTCCCTGTCACCTCATAGGAAAAGTGAGAAGAAGGCAGCGGAGTCATTGCTGCCCCCTGTGAAGGGAGTGGGTTGAGATACATGCTGAGATCCAGAGTGAGTTGTGCAGACCTTGTCATGGAGCATACGTGTAGCTATATACCGAGTATTGAAGGCACTCCATTTAATGATCATAACAAAAAGGTGACGTCTTCAAAAGAGCAAGTGTTTGCATCCTGGAATTGAGCCTTGAGGATAAAACTCCTAGCCCTTCCAAAACCTCGCCAGTCATTCTCTAAGACTAACATCTCTCCAAGTGGCACATGAATGTTTAGTACATGTAGCCAAAAGACAACTATAAAAGCTTTATTAACAACAACTTACTCTCTCAAGACTATCTTATTGTCCCAAGCAGTTCTCAGAGATGATGGTAGCAAAGGTCTCAATTAAGCATGAGCAGTAAATAGTCTATTGATAGAGAGAGACTATACCTTTAATCTTCTCTGATTCAGATTTCACTGAAGTGCAGAAAGCTTTGAGGGTGAACCACTCCATGCTTACTCTGGAAAGAAGCACTCATGCTCTTCGTCTTTTCATAAAGCTTCACCAAAAGGAAGTGTATTTGCCCTCATGATGACCCCACTATCTTTACCTCAGCTGACTGTGAGCGTGTTGTAGCAAGCGTCTGCAGCTTGTTTACAGGTTCTGAGAAGTGACCATGTCCTAAGCCATCACCGATATGCTGCCTCACACTGACCTCTTGTGGAAATTTTAGCATCTCCCGCTCTTTAGCCAATATAGCACGAACAACACATATGGTGGGACTATGGTTTAAGCCTTGTGCTAGGTGAGTAAATGTATACTGCAGTCCCTGTCAGCTGAACACAAACCTCATCCTATCTGCCTCCAGTACTGAGGTCATAAAATAATCTGTGTCTTTCACATTGATAGTTAGCATCTATCATTAAGAGGATTGACTATATCAGCTATAATGGGAACAGCAGTGATCAGGCCTCCATAATCTGCTGTTAGCTGCCACCTGCCATTAGGCTTCTTTTGAGGCCATGCAGACTTGTAAGGGGATGAGGCTTGTCACCTTCCCTGTTCTTTCATCTGTTTTATCAATTCCGTAAGAGGATGGACAGCATCGGGAGGGAACTTGAGATGTGGAGCACTAACTAGCCTGCTACGGGCTAAGGCAGCAGCTGTTTGTAACAGCCTCACCGGGGTGCGTCAATAGAAGGCAAAGTAGGCAGTAAAGGTGGTGATTATCCTTGTTTACTACTTTTTCTGTGGGTCCACCCACGACTGACCCTTCAGTAAATCCATACCTAAAAGGTATCTATCACGAGGACCTAAGAGTAAGGTCAGGTGCTCTTCTGATCAGATAAACAGAATTAATTTAGCCCTGCTCAGTGAGTGAGGGAGCAGTGACTTGCCCATGGATGTCTACAATTGAAACCAATAGTTTGCTAAGTGAGGGATGTCCTTGCTAGGTGCTCTTACCTACTCTTGCTTTTGGGCTCCTGTATAAATGGGGCATGTAGTAAAGCAGTGGTCATTAACTGCCACCATCACCTCCGTACTTGAGTCCTCAGCAGGGAAAGTAGCAGCCACTTGAACTGCCACAGGATCAAACATCAGCCTTGGTTTCCTGCATACTCATGGTCTAGGGGCAGTGCTGATAGATGTGGGTATCCCAGAGCTCGCGTCCCTAAAATCCTCCGCCTTAGTCATTACTTAAGTCGTACTCTGTCACCGCCATCCCTGGGTATGCATGCCAGAGAACTGTCATGAAGAGTCGATGAAGCAAACACAGCTGATTGCTGTAAAACAGGTGTTGTCAGCACCTTTGACTGACTCAGAGACTGCTCGTTATGTAAACGCATTTTCCGTAAACATTTATGCTCGGTGGTGGCTACAGGTGCTCCTCTATTTCCCCAATTTGCTTTCTCCTTTTTGCATAGACACTGGATAGCTCTTTTCCCATTACATTTACTAGAGCTGAGGTTCACCTCTGTGTTTTTGTCATTTGTGGTTTATACAAGTATATTTACTAACATACCCTGGAGGACCTTTTGAAAGGTATCTTGAAAGGTATTAACCCTGGTTAAGGCTAATGATTCCAAAGCTCCCTCTGTTTCCTTTCCCTTATGCTGCGTGTGTTCCCTCTAGCATGCCAGGAGCAGGAGAGCCTCAGAAATCCAACTGCTGGTGGATCCACTTCTGAAAGATTTTGGGGGTAAGTAAGTCAGCATTTCCCTATCTTCCAGCTCTTAAGTCTGCTCTACACCTTTCCTGAGGCTTGTTGTGGTTAGCTCTGAAGACTTTCAGGCTTATCAGCAACTCCCAAACAGTTACTTTCACAAGGCTGCAGAGGCACCAAACCTAATCTCTTCCTGGCCTCAGTACCCAGGGTACGTGCTGCTCCCAGGCAGTTCTCAGGCCTTCACAGGAGCTGTGTTAGGGCAATGTCCGGACATTGGCTGAGTGAGCAGCTGTTGTAGGTCTGGGCCCCATTTCTGCTGTTGCTGTATCGTTTCCCATCTTGGCTCAGACTGATACTGAATGCAGCCATCAATCTAGAACCAAACCTGCATTTTCCCTACAGCACCCACTGAAGCAGCTGATGATTCCACACATGCATTTGGTGCACATCCACCACAAAGTGAGCTAGAGCTGTGTCGCGCTCCTGCCTCTTTAGCGGCTGTCCAAGCTGAAGGGAAGCTTACCTAACACGGAAGACAGTGGCTAGAAGGAGCTGCTGCCTTTGTCACGTCCATTTCTCCATCTCTTGGGGTCTTAAGAAGCAGGAGGTCTGGATCTACAGGCGTTTGAGGCTCAACCCATGTCGACTTGTAAGAAACCAGTTGCTCGTCCTTTTGGCTGGAAGACAAGTGGTGAGTTTGCAGAAGACAGCACTAGATGGTGCCATCACACCAGTTTAAGCACCAAGGCGTTCCGGTGCGCAAGCCCTTCATGGGGCCGGCACTGCACCCCCCTAAAGAGCGTTTCTGGGCCAACATTCCTGTACCGAGAGGCTGGAAGATGCTGGCACTGGGAAGCAAAAGCGGGCAGAAAGGACTCTCGCAGCCCTCTGCTGCCTCACAGATAGCAGAGCCCTTTGCTTGGCGGGGCCACAAGGCAGTCAAAAGCACCAAGTCCCAAGGCTTGCAGCAACAGGCATACAAGGGGGGGCCTTTCCGTCTCTTCACTGATGAGAAAAAAAATTTCCTTAGACTGTTGCACCTGCCATATAGGGTTGACCAGGATCAGACTCATGCCTTGGTGTCACCCAGCCATCCAGAAAGGCAGGACACACCACTTTCATTGCCACCCTTGTCCTCAACAGCTTGGTGAGGACTCTCTGTGCTATTGGAGGACCTGTGGGAGGGCCTCGGGAGAGTATCGGCCTTTCCCACTGTAAGCAGTTTGAGGTAATGATAGATAGACAGATAGATAGGGAGGAATGTGTATGGGAATAGATGTTCTGAAGGGCGAGAGACAGTGCCAGACACTTTCCTAAACTCCAGGATGCATCACAGTTCTTGAAATTTTTGCCTCTGTGGAAAAAAGGAAACTTCTGGGTCTAAGCATCAAGGTCCTACAGGAAGAGACACTGGAGGCAGAAGAAGGTGTTGGAGAGCAGCAAGGAACAGCGTCCTCAGTGAGCAGTCCTTAGGATGCCCAGGCATGACAGGTGCCCTTGGTCCTGAGTGTGGAGAACAGGATGGGAAAGAGAAGTGAGACTCAAGAGTGTGGGTTTTGTCCCCCACCCCCTGTTGGCAGAGCTGCCAAGAGAGAGCCATCAGCTGATGAGCAGTTGGCAGAGAAACTTCAGTAGGGCAGAAATGCTGGTACTTCCCTGCACCCCGTGTTGAAGCTACACCACGGAAGGGCAAGACCAAGGGGAAGTAACGTTTGGAGCTTCACTGCAGCTGCTGCAGTACCCTGTCACCAGGTCCAGAGAGGAGACAGAGACTGAGCATGTTCTGCTGGTGGAAAGGTACACGTGTGGTCACACACAAGTGCATGCACACACAGAGTACACCAGTGTCCAGCTGCTCCTCCAACCCAGAGTGCAGCTTTCTGAGGAAGGTTGAGAAATGAGTTAGATCTGCAAGCATTGGTGCTACTGCTCCCTCTGTTTCATTTTCTCTGCTTAAAAAATAGAGCATCTTCTCACTTCAGGGACACTCTGTTCCCATGGTTTGGTTCCATCTGCAGTTCACAACAGAATCAAAAAGAAGAGGAATGCTGAAACAGGTCAACCTTAGCACTGCTCATTTGACAGTCTATTTTAAGCTCTTCTGGGCTGAAGAGCCATTAATATTTCAGTCAAGCTCATATAAATTTTAAACGTAACCTTCTAAACTTTGGTCTGTGTCCTATATCTAAAGTAGAAGCCAGTTTGGTGGGTTTGGTGTCTCCCTTTCTATCACTCAAGAAAATAGGCAATGAGGGGAAAACCTGAGTTACACAGAACTTTACACTTCACAGATCAACATGGTGTCCAGCTACTTCCATATTTCTTGGGTTTAGCAAGCTTTAAAAATGGTTATGCCCCCCTACAATCCCCCTTTTCTTCCTGCAGCAAGGGAAAGCACTCAACTAACAGCATCTTTAGTTCATTGCTGAGTGTTACTTTAAAGACAGGAACTTCTCTTTAAAGCAAAGATACTCATACTTCAAATGTTCGTATGTCTGTATGAACATATTCTTTAAAAAGGATGTCATAAAGATGCCACCGAGGCCAATAGACTTTGCCTGCTGCAGTTAAGTATGTATTGATGAACTTTATTTGTTATAAAGCTGATTTTTCTCTCACTAAGTACAGAAGGAACTCACTTCATTTGGGGGTTTTGCTGTTTGTTTTTATTGGTGTGGTGTTATTTTTAATGATGGGGGTTTGCATAGCGCAATGAGTGGCTCAGAACATTTCTGCTGGGAGGAGCAGCCCACGACCACAGCAGGCTCGAGCTCTGGAGAAGCATTGTTGAGTTAAGATGCAGTTGGTCTGTGGACAGAGTGTAAAAGTCTAGTACATAAAACGTAAGCTCCATGGCCAGTACAGTGTATTTCCTGGCTAGAGGACAAAATAGGGAGAAAAAAGAAACACGATCCCACCTTTCCCTTTCCATTTCCCACCCATCTGTGCAGATGGGGATGTGCAACCCCCCCGCAAAGCTCTCCTTCTTTGCAGGCCATCTTGCTTCCCATGGCTGCTCTGGATGAGCTGGTTTATTTGCTTGTGTTGCCACAAACAGGTCACAAATTGACGTTTAGTAAAAGCACTCACCTTTTTTCAACTCATTCCAGTCTTTGTCCGGTTTTGCAATGGATTGTGGAGCCTCTCCGATTCTCTTCTAATGCCAAGTTTGTCATAAGAAACAGTTTTGTTTCCAGGAGCAGCAATTTCACTTCAGTTGATGCCCATTTGTCTCTGCTCCTGCAATCCTCCAGCAGTGCTCTTTGGCTTCCCTGCACATGGCCAGTACCATGCACCCTGCCACTTTCCCACTAGCTATACCTTGCCGCTCCATGGAGACAATTAATTAATACCAAAAAGTGTTTACAACTCAAAATTCAGGAGATATCACATCACTTTTCTGTGATGTGCCAGGGCTCCTTCTTTCTACAGCACGGGACAGAAGTGGGATAGGTTGGTTTGCCATAGCATGTGACCACTGCCAACCCAAAATGAGGAGGTTTGAAGTTTTAAGCAAAATCATCTCTACTGCTTAGATGGTGAGGTTTGGTGCTCCCCAGACATCCCAGCTCTTAACTGGAAAGTGAAAACAAACTGTGCTGTTTGTTTAACTGGAGAAATAAAAAACTAATAACTGAGGGGAATGACCAGAGCCTTGACACACATGGAGAAATGATCACAGAAAGTAGTGTTGTATCTGTTCTTTCCATGAGCAAACGTTGGTTATGACTGAAAGAAAACAAAGTAGTCATTTCAACCCAGTCAACATGCTGCCATAGTGAATATTAGCCTACTTCTCCCGATCAATACCAATACTGGCTTAAAGGGTTTGTCTGGCTTCTTTTAGATTGAATATTCTTTAATGTGAAGAACTGTAAGCAATAGGCTCAACCTTTGCCTCACCATTCACACTGAAGCAGGTTCCTCCTCTGCATCTGTGTGGCATTAAGTGGCTCTACTGTGGGGAGCAGAGAGGATGTATGAGCCTGAATCCAATTGCAGGATCAAGACAGATTATGCAAAAATCCAATAAAAGCATTTCCCCAGCAGAAAGGTTTATGCCAAAGAGAATAACGCTATTTTCAGTACTCTAAAGCAAGTATTCTACTTCAGAACTGTGTGTGTCAGCTCCAGAATACCGGGCAGGTCATATTTGCCTTTGTCATTCTTAATTGCGCTATGGAATCACTGTGAAAACAGCTTCTAGGGGATGAAAACTCCCAAATGTATTTGGGCTAAGAGAAGATTCTTATGAAGAAACATCCACATTGCTGCCAGGCGCTATGGGCAAGCTACCTTTTCCATCAGCACTTCCAACAGTCTGGCTGACAGTTCCCTTTGCCATGTCTTCTCCAAGCACATCCTTCCTTCAGAGCTGTAGGGAATCCTCCAGCTCCTTGGCATTAGTGAGCCACTCTGGAAAATTTTACTCTTCACCTCTTCAACTACAAAAGCTAGCGAATCCAAATCCTGCAGTCAGACTTGTTCCATGTTTGCCCTCCTCCCCTATCGTCTTCCCAGAAGGTCTTGCAGACACAGGAGGCGATCCCAGCATTGGTGGCCGGGGCCAGATGCCAAAGTGTGCAAAACTCACACATGTTCCCAATGGTGTACGGAGCGAAGGCAGCCTGGGACACTGGGTTGCCTGGGGTCTGGGCACCCTGAGGCCCCGGACACGCATGACCCAGGGAGCTACTCTCAAATACTGGCTGAGCATCACCTCTTTCTTTTTGTTTGTGAGCCTCACAGCCACCACTGAAAAGGTAAAAGGGAAAAATGTTAGTACAGGTGGTTACGTGTCAGGTTTTCCACTTCATACAGCTAATTCTATGGGGAATGACAGACACTGATGACTATATCATCGTGACCCTGGGACTGTGTGCTGAAAATCTCCTAGAAATTAGTTTAAAAGTGGTCCATATAACTCATTCCAAACCACATCCTTCCTTGCAGAGCCATAAGCCTCCTCAGGCCTGCTTTCCTCCCATGTGGTAGCGTGAATGACAAACATTCAGTGTTCCGCATCCAGAGACGACCATCTCAGGAATCCTCTGAGCTTTTGGCAAGCTGCGGGCTCATTGCCAGGCACTTGCTGTGTCCAAGCTGGGCAGGTTCCTCAGGGAGCACAGCTGCCTCCCATATGCTCTGATCTGAATGGGAAAGCCAGACCAGCTTCCAGAGCTCCAGCTAATAGGCAGCATACTTGAGCTATCGCCAATAAAACAGCCTCACAGAGGAGAATACAGCACACAAACCTTCCTGGGATGCAGGAGGTCCACTCTCCAATCCCTCCTGTGATGCTTGTTCAGGGACTTCAAGTTAAGGAGTAACAGGGGAGGAAAAACACATACACCTTGCAAAAGGACTGGCAGAGGTTGTGTGCCTTGAGCACAAAGTTTGATGGGAGAAGATGGTATGATCACACCTTCAGAGGCCAGAGCTGGACATGGAGATCACGAGCCCCCTGACACAACATGTAAGCAACAGGATGGACGAGCCTCGAGTGGTGTTTCAACATCCCTGCGTGTGCTGTGCCCAGTGGAGGTCAGTGTTTGCAGATACTGGATTTAGCATCTTAGCTGAGAGAGGTAAATGTGTACCTTTACAAAGTGGGCTCAGGTGGGAATCTCTGTGGCCATGTTTAGCCTGTATTCAGCAGTTGCCCTGTCACCCACTGACTTGTCCCCAGCAGAGAAGGGAGAGCAGGAAAAGGAGAGAGGACCCGTGGACTGAAAGGAAAAGGAAGTTCAAGGAACAGCCAAACCAATGGTAAAATAGAGTACACAAAGCTGTCCTCAGCCCAGTGAATTTGGGGCAGCCAAAATAAACAGGAAAGCTGTGCTCAGGAGCAGGATCAGAAGACTCAGTAGGAGACCTCCCATCACCTTTATACTGAGCCTGATGTTTATGGGTTAGGACACACCTGAGGCAGCTTGAGTGCCTGACTTCAATCAGCTAATGGCCTGAAGACTGTGGCCAGGCTATGATTCTGTCCCAGCAAAACCAGGATGCTGTGCAGGTCTTCTGAGATACAGATGCTGCTAAACATCCTTAGCCATAGAACATATGCAGCTAGGAAAAAAATCATGTCAGAAGTTCAAGCTCTGTTAACATAAATCACAAGCACTTCCACATTTTTGGTGCCATAATAAGTACACTCAAGCTAAGAAGAAGTGGGGGACCCTAGAAGATACCAGTTTTGGGGCCAAGGTCTTTAATTTTTTATGGACATTCATGTAGTTGCTTTGTTGAGTTTTTTCACATTTCAGTTACACTGGCAAGGCATTTCATTTACCCATTTTTCTTTCCAGCTCACTGAATACTGTTGAATCTATCTTGAACTTAATTGAGTTTGGGGTCGTTTTTTTTCTTCAGTCTTCTGAGGTATCTTACTCTTATTACTTCTTCTGAAGTATGCATATTTCTATCAAAACTTACAGGCAAACTGCAGTTCTACTCTGTAATTATTTCCTTTAACTGACATCAAAAGCTGAACGTCAATCAACAGCAGATGAATTGTCTGGAGCAAATCCTGACTCTCTGAAGATGAAGCAACTATCAGGAAATAATTCACACAAATCAATTTGAAAAAACCACCACGTACACACATTAGAAGAATTTGTAGTTGTATTTTATTTAATCAATGAAAATCTACCTTAAAAACACAAAATCAAATTCGGTAACCCAATACATTGGATTAGAGAGAGCTTCAAGCTTTTAAGCACAAGCCAGAAGTCACAGTCTCAAATGAGAGTTTCAGAGGCCAAAGCAATACGCCAGAACAAAGTAGTAATCTTTATGTGGAGGCATGCTCCTCACCCCATTTGTGTTGTTTTGGGTGCAGTAATTTTTTTAGCTGTCAGTTATAAGAAGCTGTTGTATTTGCTTTATAGTTAAGTTTGTTGCATTGCTTACCTAGGCCCTGGACTAATGGGAGAAAACAGGCGAGTTCAAGCACTTGCCTGTCCAATTACTACCAACAGACAATTTACATTGTGGTAAAGCTAGCTTTATTTAAATGAGGTTCAGACAGGAGTTAACTTTACATATTATTAACAGCTTTGGAGCTACAAACGTAAGAATCAGGGTTACACAGGTCATGCTGTTGTTATTTCATTATACCTGCTGCAGTTATTGCAACATGGCTTAATGTACGTAGGTATACAATTTGTACGGATTCAGCCAAGTTTGCACTTGTGAGGTGTTATTAAGAGCATGATTAACTTACAAGCCACCTTAAACCTGTGGAAACCAGCTGAGGTTTTTGGAATTGCCCAAAGCTAAGGGGAAAGCTGCCGCTGGATGATGGACAGAGATAGACTGAATTGTTTGAAACCACATTGTTTGGCTTTAAATATTTATATCATTTGCTCTGAGGTAAGGAAAAATCTTTTGATGCTTCCACGCAGGGCAGCACCAGATGGTGCAATCACACCAGTGCAATCAGTCACGTTGCTTGCTGTACGTGCCGCCTCAAGGAGAGGCAAGCACCTGCCGTAACAAGAGCATTTGTACACCAAAAGTTGATTTCAAAATAAATTACTATACAGGTAGGATAGTGAACTATTGTTAAATTGATGGGCATTGGCTTCACAAAGTGCGATCTGTAACCTTCACTTTAGAAATCAGAGCTGAAAGTACTGACTTGTACCCCATGTTTGATTTTAATGTAAACAACAAAAGAGAGGACCAACTCCTGTTATGGACAGGCATCCAGGACTCATGACCTTGGGGCTTCTCTCCATCTTTAAATCACCCCGCTCATTTTGGTCTATAGCTGCTGTCAGTCCAATCCACCTTACATGAAGGTTTTTAAGATCTCAACACCCTTAAGGTCTCATCAGCTTTTTGCAATCCAAAGCAAAATTCATCACTGAATCCTCACCCTCCTTCCTTCTCCCCCCTCAGTGAAGACAGGGACTTGATAGGAGCAGGAAGGATTTCAGGAAATGCTGTGCTGGGAAAAAGGTTCAGGCAGGTCTTGGGAAAGGAGGAAGGCTTGTAGGCATGAAGGATGTTACATGGTGTAGGTATGGGGAAAGCCTTGGGGTTGGATGGGGCAGTGACTAGAAGCGAGTAGACTGGGTTGTGGTGCCACTGGGGTTGCTGCATGAGCAACACGGGAATGGTATATCAGAAACCAGGAAGGAGTGGAAGTAGAAGCGAGTGGTGGATCTGACACAGGTCAAGGCTCTCCTTTTGTTTTCAGAAACATTGTAGTTCTACATTAAAATCAGAACTGGGTTTAGGATACACATATAAATATTCAAAGCAAGACAGCCAAGTTTTTGAGAGATTTTCCAAGAGAAAAAACCTGGAACAATAAATAGGAAACTAACTACATGTTATCAATTTCCGCTCCAATGGTATCATTTTCCTCTCCAGGCTACTCTACAAAATCCATTTAAGGGTACGCCTAAATAGTACAGAAGCATCATAGCTCTACATTAAAATCAGAACTGGGTTTAAGACATACATATAAATATTTCACACATGACAGTCCAGTCTGACACCTGAAGTCTGGAAGAACAGAGGAAGGGGACTCTCAATCTCCTTTCAAGCTACACCATCGAACTGATTCCTGACTAAATCAGGTCTACACAAATACAACCGAAGGGTGGCTAAAGACACCTGAATGGGACTGCAAGGCAGCAATTTGTGCGTGATCCGGTTCTTGCTGTTCGATAAGGACAGGTCTGCTCCTTGGCCAGAAGGCTCATGTGTTCTCCTCAGTCAGCACTCCTCTTTCCCATCACACACAAGTTGAGCAGCATCTACAGCCACTCGTAGGTCAAATCAAGGCAGCTACGGAAGATGTGGGGGGTAAGGGAGCCTGCAGAAAGATGAGAGGGTGACTCAGGGGTGAGTGAAGGGATTCAAGGAGATGGCACAGACAGGACATACATTAAGTGAGGGGACGGTAATAACTGTGGCACAAATTGTAGTGGTCTGTCCATTCACTCAGTTGTGCATCTCCAGTCTAAATGGTGTATTTTGGGCAGAGGCAAATGACCTTTGAATGGGACACGTGTGGATGTGGATAGCGCCAGCATTAAAGGCATCGGTTTTTTTAATAGAAATGCCAAAAAAGGTGAGGTCTTCTAAAGAGGAGATGTTAACATCCAAGAATAAAGGGTAGTGAATAAAGCTCCTGTTTCTGTGGCAGGATTGTCAGTTGTTCTCTAGGACTGGCATCTCTTCAAATGCCGGGGGGATGCTTAGCACATCTGAAAGAAAGGCGACAGTAGAAAAATGTTATTAATGACAACACACTCTCTCAAGAACATCTTATTTTCCCAAGGAGTTTCCAAAGATAGAGGTAAAAGTCTCATGACTTAGTGAAGCAAGTGCTGTAAAGATGTTCAGGAGAAACTGTACCTATCATTCCCGATTCAAACTTCACTGAAGCGCAAAGAGCTTCAGTACATGAAGCGCTCCAGTTTTACCATGCCAGCCAACACTTGCATCCTTTAGGATTTTAGAAAGAGCTTTGTTACAGAGGAAGTGTGTTTGCATATTAAATCCCATACATTAAACACGGGCCATAAAAGTGCGTATCTAGGAAAACTGGAAGCCACATTTTCTAACTCTGAAAAATATCACCCTAAAGTACAGGCTGAGTCAAAGGTCATTAAAGTGAGGGTAGCTGTACAGAAAAAAAAACCCAAGATGTTGAGGAGAGAGAGGAGTAATAAAAAGATAAGGAAATAATTTAAGAAGAAAAAAAACACCAAAAAACCACAAAAAACAAAATAAACCATCTGTGGCCTATTGGTCAAACTGAGGAGCAATTTCCTTTCTCCACAAAAAAAAAATAGCAATGCAACAGTTTTAGAAACCCCTGAAACAATTTTTGAAAAAGAAATTGCTGGCTAAAAATGATACTTACGTTCAAGGCCTCAGGAACCACTGAGTTCTGATTTTGTGGACTATCACAAGATATTCCATCTTGGCAACTATCATCCTCCCATGTCTGTGTTTTCCCATCTTCCACTGCCAGGTGATGTTGTTCTTCCTCGCTTTCTCTGCATGCCTGCTGACTAGGATGTTGGTCTGGGATTTCAATAATCTGCCCATCCTCTTTTTCCCTTAATTTTGATGGATGTATGTCTAGGGGGTCTTTGATTGAATCTTCTGAAGTACTTAGTTCTAGTGTTGATTTCTGAAATCTCACGCTTCCCCTTGAAACATCTTCAGGGGTAGTCACAACTGCTAAGGAATTCTGACCTTGTCCATCTTTCAGTATGTCAGAATTTAACAGCATGTCTTTTGCTTTTTCCACAGTTGCATGGATTTCTGCCAACTCTGTTATGGTAGCAGTTTTCACTGATCCCGATTGCTGGAGCTCTTGTTCTTTCCTCTGTATCTCTTCCTCTTTTACTGGAATTTGATCCACTTGTGTACTTCCCAGAAGTTCAGGTACATTTGTATCTGAAGGGCTTTTCCCTACGGACTTTATGCTCTGTTCTGACTCAAAGGCAGCTGACTGTTCTGTTTCTGCAAGTTTGTGAACAGCCGTCTGGATGGCGTTCATTACAATTTTTGTACTTTGGGACTCTATAGTCAAAGACTGAACAACATCCTTCTCAAAGTCCCCATGGGTGAGAGACAGACTGTCACTTAGAGGAATACCATTTTCTTGGGGTTGCCCTGTACTCTGGGGCCTCTCGTGCTCCTCTGATATTCCATTCATGGAAGCAGGAGTTACTTGAGGCTCAGGTGCTTCTGCACTACCAAGTTCTGCAGTCTCACAGCCTGAACAGTCAACAGTAGTAATCGAGACCTTTTCAGAAGCCAGTTGCTTGAGTGTGGGTGCCAAGGACTGCATAGTTTCGTCTGTTGCGTCTGCAGGCATTACAGTTTCTGCCATGACATGCTCTTCAACTGCTGCAGCTGCTACAGGCACGGGCACTTTCGAAGCCTCCATGCTTTCAGCTTGTAGGAAGGCTGAGCCAGAGCCTCCCTCGTGCACAGTTAAAACCTCTGGCTGCACAGCATGTGAACACTCATCACCTCTCACAGCTTCCCATTTTTTGGATTCAAGAACTTCTTTGGCTCTTTCCATCAATTGCTCATTTTTGTTATCTTCTTTCTGAAGGTCTTGACAGTCTGAGGTTTCTACACGTTCTTGTTCTTTTTCCACGGTGTCTTCTTCAGCTAAGGTGCTGTGTGTTTGACATTTCTTAGGACTTATGTCAGTGAGGACGCTGCTTCCATTTTCAGTGATATCTGGGCATGTTGAAGCTAAATTAGATCCACTGTCTACTTCCATCTGTGTGTGAGCCTCGGTTGCAGTGGTAATACTCTCCAAGCGCGTTTCCATTTCGAGCATAGCATCTCCCATTTTGCCACCTTTCATTTCATCACTGTGGGCGGGAGTTTCAGTTGTTTTTTGTTGGCATTGTGGCTCAAGGATGGGCATGGAAACTTCTGCTACAATGTGCCTGCCATCTCCATCCTTCACACTCTGCTCAGCATTTGCAGCCGCTTCCGAGACAGTTGTTTCTGAAGGAAGGGCAAAGATTTTTGCCTCATTCTGTGGTGGAACCTCCGTAACTGTGACTTCTGTACTCTTTACTCCAAGAAGCACAGTATCATCTTCTTCTTCTTCCTCTCTCTGGGCAGGTGCCCTGATAGGAACTGCTTTAGTATAAGCTTGCTCTTCTGAGGCTAAGTCAGGAATTTCGTCTTGTCTTTCAGGTGTAACATGGACCATAGCGACAGCTGCTTCTGTGCACTCTGGTCCCACCTCAAAGATTTTGCCCTCTTCTTCAAGCTGCACAGGCTCTTCAGCTGTAAGCCCCGAGGAAGAGGTTTCATCATCTGTCTTGTCCTGCACCTGCAGAGAATTAAAACAGACCTGTGAAAAAGGGTACAAGCAGGAAGCGACCAGGAATGTTCCAGGAGAAAAAGCACCAGAAGAAATGACAAAAAGAAGGAGGGTTATGGGAAGGGCATGAAGCGATGACACTTAGATGAGAAGGTCACCATGATCCCAGCTTGAATTCAATTTCTCAGGACACGCAGCTCATTAAACAAAGGGCAGCCTAAAGCAAGGGACAGATGACAGCACTTGAAACAAATACTAAGCCAGCCATTGAAATAATCTCCCCAGGGAAGTGGTGGAATCCTTAACATTGGACACTTACAACACTCAGCTGGACAGAGTGCTGGGCCATCTTATCTAGACTGTATTTTTCCCAAGAAAGGTTGGACCAGATAATCCTTGTGATCCCTTCCAACCTGGTGTCCTGTGAGTCTATAAGCCACGGAGAAGATGGCGGGAAAGTAGCGAAGAAGGTAGGAACACATCAGTCACAGAAACTCCTGCACATTTAAAGCTGGAGATAGTAGTGTCACTTCATTTCCTCCCTTTGCAGAGGTACCTCAGCTACAACTGTAGCTCTGCCTAGAAGTGAAGATACCATCCACTATCTATGGTACCACATGGATCACATAACTTAGGTGTTCATATAATATCATCATATTGTGCTATGCAGGAGCCCTAATGGCAGTTGTTTCAGCACCTTCGGATCCACGCACACACCATCTCCCACTCCATTTCTGTAGGAATCACATCCATCTCAGCAACCTTAGTGCCTGCTGCTTCTGGACATCTGTGTGTGGTGTGCCTCACTGGAAATGAGCTTCAGTTGCCTCAGGCTGCACAACTAAGGTCCTTGACAGTACTATTCCCACAACCTGGTTCTACGTTAGGTATAATATCTAACATCTGACGGCTTTTTCTTTGACAAATCAACCTTTGTGTTCTATGTAATACTTACTGTAGTTTGTACTTCTGGAATATGCTCATCTCTTGTCTCATCTACTGTCAACTCTGTTACAGGTAGTTTCTTTTGTTCTGAAGGCTCCTGCTCTTCCTTGGGAGTGACTGCTTTAATACTGTGAAACTCTCTGTCATGTGATGAAGGTTCCTCTACTGTCCTCTGTGCTTCAGATATTTCTTCCTGATCTTCAGCTGCTTCTTCACATGCCTGCCACTGTCTCTCATCTCTCAATACATCTACATTTTCACTTCTTTCTATGGTTTCTTTCATTGCAGCAGGTATTTCACTTCTCTCTGAACCTTTGTGTAGAACACTCTCTTCAACTGCTTTTTGGTCCTGAACACTCCCTGTGTTTCCCTGGGGCTGGAGGCCATCCTCCTTTTGTTCTCCTTTTTCCAAGGACTGTTCAAGACAAACAGTTTCCTGGCCTACAACATTCCCATCTTGAGCATTATCTTTCACTTCTGACTCAATTCCTTGTACTGTTGTAATTAGAGTTTCTGTCACGGTTCTTTCACTAACCAGCTGTGCTACATCTGCTGACTTTACTCTTTCAGCAACATCCTGAAGAACTTTTTGCGTCCGTTTGTCTAATTCTTTCAAATTTTGTTCAGTGGCCTCTACTTCTTGTACAGGTGTAACTTCCTCTGTAGTATCTGGGGTTTCTAACAACTGTGAAACAGCAGAAACCATCTCAGTGGTCTCCTCAGCAACAGACACTTCCATTGTTTCTTCAGCACAGGAAGGTTCTGCTGTCTCCTCCAGAGCCGTCACTGCTTCCGAGGTTAGCTCTAGCTCACTTGCTGTGGTGTCATCACTTACATCCTGTCTCATCTCTGGCACTGCCTTCGCAGCTACCACTGCTTCTTCCACAAGAACATCTGATTCAAATGCTTTCTCAGTTTCTTGCTCTTCCTCTTCTTTTGCCTGCTCAACGCACTCTGTCAGAGCAGCAGATATCCAAGATGGTGACCTTTCTTCAATACTAGTAACTGCCCTTTCCCCTCCCACAATGGAAACACTAACTGCATGTACCAGTCCTTCATGTGCTTGCTCAGTTCTTAGAGTCTCCTCTGATTTTTCTGCTCTCTCTTCCTCAGAGGTTTGTTCTCCCATCACTCCAGCATCTTTTGCTCGTTGGGCTGCAATTTTCTCCTGCTCTGCTGCTTCATATTCAGATAAAGGAACAACAGCCGGAATATCTGAGTCTTCTTCCGTTGTTTCTGCCATGTCTTCTCTTGCTTGTTTAAGATGAGATAGTTCTGGCTTTCCATCTGACTTTTTCTTCCTACGCCCAGGCATCAATTTTCTAAATGGAACCCATGATTCATCTTTCCCAGGCTCACCATCCGATGTTGAATGCTCCAGGCTAGATCCCACAACAGAGTCTTCAGTTTTCTCTTCCATTCTGGTTTTGGATCTCCTTCTTGGAGTGACTAACCTTTTAAATGACTCCCAGGTAGAAATACCTTCACCTTCAGATGGGCTTCCAGCTTGTTCTGGGGAGGAATTCCCTTGTCCTTGATCACTCTCCTGAGAACTAGCAAGAATTCCATCTGTTGCTGTTTCTTTGCTCTGTCCAGACTCTTCTATTTTTTGGCTTTCTTGACCAAGCTTATGGTCAGTTTCTTCATCAGATGATGATGATTTCCTGGCTCTTTTCTTTGAAGAACCTACACATATAAAAGCTTCCCAGGACACAGAGGTGTCAACCTTTCTTTTGGGCTCTTCTGTGGTTTTGTCTGGTTTCTGGTCCATCCCATTTTCTTTTAGTTCTCCCTGATTTTCATCAATAGTGTTTTCAGTTGCAGGCATTGCAATGCTCTTTGTCTTATCAATTTCTTCTTCTTTATCGCTTTCAGAATGTCTTCTGACACGTT
>WEIS01076654.1:264-14980 GCA_013389965.1 Todus mexicanus | reverse complement strand
AGGGAGAGGAAAGGAAAGGGGAAGGAAGAGGGGAGAGGAGAAAAAACTTCAACCAAAGGTAACATGCAGTGACATTTTCTTTATGCTTGCCTTTTCTCAGGGTGCTTTCTGGGGCCTCATGGTTGGGCTAGCTGTTGGTCTTGTCCGGATGATCATCGAGTTTATTTATAGCACACCGTCTTGTGGTGAGGAGGACAGAAGACCAGCTGTGCTGAAGGATTTGCACTATCTCTACTTTGCCCTCATCCTCTGTGTCCTCACTGCGATTGTCATTGTCGTTATCAGTCTCTGCACCCCACCAATCCCCGAAGAAAAGGTGAGTTGCAGTGACACCCTTTTCTCAGAGCGCCCGTTTGGTTTCCAAAAACCTCTGAAATCTGTCCTTTTCTCTTCCTCCCACGGTTAAGAAATGGTGTAAAATGCATATGCTGCGAAGGAGCCCTTGCTCCTCAGCTTTCCATTCCCCAGGTCGCATAGTGTTAATGCTTCCTGAGGCACTCAGTGCTTCAAATTGAGTGTGAGTTCCCATGCTGTGCCTAGAGCTGCACAGATACCACAGCCCGTCATAACTGGAATAGAAAGAAGAAGGGGAAGGAGACAAAATCATATTACAGAGCACTGCTGAGGAGAAATTAAATATATCTAATTGTAGCATCTACCCTGTTTCAGCACAGCCAGCATCAATCTTGCAGGCAAACAAGATTAATATCTTTTGCAACATGGGCATTTAGGAAAATAACATTTTGTCCCAATGTGATCTCAATTACATTTAATAACTTCAAGTCAGGCACAACTTTCTTTTACTTAACACACTAAAATGGTGCAGAGTTGGGAGCCTTTATATAATAAAACCTTAAAGCAACTTTTCCCAGTCCCAAGTTTTAAAGCAGCTGTCAATATAACAGAACTGCCATCTACCTCCAGACAAAGGTTACTGGATAGATTTAAAAGAGCTATTTTTTCCTGTCTAACTGCATGAGGAAATGCAGGTGATGCCATCATAGTATTTTCTATCTGTTACTTCCTCATAACTTGTAAAGCATTAACCAGTTCCATCAATATTTGATGGAATGTTAGTGGTGTCAAAGATACCCAGCTCCTAAAGATTACATGACGCAGGTGCTCAGATAGAGGAGAGGGAGGGAGGGAGAGAGAGGCTGTCTTTGTGTCTGCTTTAAGATAAAGTCTCGGCTTTTATTAGCTATCAGAGGATCCACATGGGAGAGAGAAATACTGGCAAGGAGGCACTATTAGTTCTGCTGCTTACGTTGTTCACTACTGCTCAGGGGTGGCCAGATGGTTGCCAGCAATTAATTACTGTGGTTTAATGAGTTCCCACTCATCATCTGACCTGTGATAACTGAACATGTGCAGTGCTCCCTGCCCACAGCAATAGCAAGATAAGATGCATTAACATAGCACTGGTGAGCAGTGAACATCCTACCAACAGCTGAGGAAATGAAGAAACTCACCACAGCAGCTACAGGCTTTTCAGTCTGACCTCAGAGGAAGAAAAACATCTAAAGGACTTTTTAAGAGGGGAGTTCAGGATGAAGATCTACTATGATGTCATCAGGGAAGGAGAGGTTATGATCCTAAGAGATTCCTTAGAGAACATTTTCAGTACAAAAAGGTGGTTTTGTAGGTGCTAGATTTAAGAGACTGTCTGACATATTCTGGTGCTCAGAAAAGGTGTGTTCAGACTCGAGGCGGTTCAGGAGGGAAGCCAATGGCATGGTCAAGGAGGATTGGATTTTGTCTGCAACAACTGTGTGCAGTTACTCCAGAGGAATAAAGGATGAGGGGTGGTGGCTGGACCCCAGGTATATCTGGAGAACCAGGGAAGGAGGAGTTTCCTAAACAACAATGCTGGCCATGGGCAAACTGTCTGGGCTTTTTTGGGAAAGTTTTCTAAAGATGAATGGTCAGGATAACCTTCTGGTGGGCTGTGGATCTCACATAGTGCTGAACTCAGTGCTTGACATCTATATAAGAGATTCTGTTGAAGAAAATTAACGAGAATTAATGGCATTGCCTGTGGCACTGAGAAACTGGACACAGAGACCCAGATCAATCATCTGATGATGGTGATGCTGGTGATGTGTTATGTGTCCCCCTGTCCTCAGTATCTTCCCACCACAAGTGAAATGATCTGGGCTACCAGGAAATTTGTGGCACAAAGTGGTAGTTGATTCACTGTTCTTCCTATAGCTTGGTAGGAATGGGAGAGTCTGTCCCACTTTGATTTTAGTCTGATTGCCATCCTGTTTCTACTATTTATCCTCAGTTTTAGCAGGACAGGTCTGACTTCGTTCCTCAGAGAACAACCAAAGCGAAGATGTGGGGTTTAAACTGTGGGAGGTGCCAACATTGCTGGGTCACTGCCTGTCTGGCATGAATCTGAGTGGGCAGCATTAAAACCAACACTTTTCATTTTCCCTGTTGGACCCCAACTTCTGCCCTAGACATGAGTGCAGGTGTAGGTTTGAACCATCACTCCTAGCAGCATGGTGTCTATGGGCTTGTCTCCTCATCTTGAGTTGGCCTGTGGCTGTGCTGAGATGGCTCAAGGACATACGGGTTTTGGGAAAGAAGGGCAGGAGGTAGAAATCAGGATGGATTTGTCAGGCTTTCACCTTCTGGGTAGAAATTAGCACCAGATCTTCATGTTTGGCCATTAGAAACCTTGGGTTGCTGGGTTTTGGCATGCAAAGGAACAAACCTGTGGTGAAGAGCTGGTAGTGGGTGTCCTGGCTGAGAATATTGGAAGCTCTGGTGCTTTCTAGTCCCATGTGTTGGTCAATTCACTTTATGAGCCTCAGATATTTCTCCCATAAAAATCACATAGGGCTAGTTCTGCCAGCCCTTATCTGTGCAACGCTTCGAGATATAATGATGAAAGACGTCGTATAAGAGCTAGGAATTACACCATTTATTTTGTCAAGCAACAGGAAAAGAAAAACAAACCACCAAAGAAAAAGCCAAGGAAATGTGGTGATAGATCATCCTTCAGCAGATGTAAATCAGCATAGCTCCATTGCCTTCAAAGACCAGGAACAGCTGTTGAGCACAGTTATGCTGCTTTACACCAGCTGAAGATCTATTCTGGACAACTTTAAATATTGAATCTCAATGCTTTTGAGATAGTAAATGGGCAAAAGAAGAAAAGAGATTTGTATCTGATGTTAGAGTGGTACAGCTAATGTGCCCGGCTTTAAATGAATTACAATCCAAGAACTGCATGCTGGATCATTTTCTCCTGCTGTTTTGGACACTCTCCCATCCCTGTGGTGATTGATGCTGTGCTGGAAAACAAGTATGCAAGGAATTTGTTTGGTATGCTCCAGAGTTCATATGTCTTCATTGTAGGTAGTCCATATTGTGTCACGCCGTCCTTGAAAACCCTGCAAAAGAGCTTACAATTAAATTTGAGACTGTGAAGCTGAAACACAACTGTCAGGTGCCAGATGGCATTTTGGAACAGAAGGATTTATTCTAGTTTACAAACAACAAAAGAAAAGCCTTGCTAAGTTCTTGCAAACTCCCTTGTCCAAGGAGAACGGGAGGGTGAAAAGGGAGAGTAGCAGCCCACAAAGCACAAGTGCTACATGAGCAGGCCACCTCCCCAGGGGTCAGGGCTCATCCAGGCAGACTGATGGATTGGCAATTCTACCTGATGTACTTCAGGGTCAGGGATGTTCTCCTTGTGTTTTGAGGTCTGGCTTCAGTGTCTCTTTTAGGTGTCTAGTCTAGGGGAAGCACCAAGCCCATTTTGACTGGCCTGAACCCATATCATGTGCTCTGAGGTGCTGCAACTAAAGATCCCACAGCATCATTTAGCACCACTAAGAGCAAAGCTCCTGTGGGCACCAGGCATTCATAGAGAAGCAAACTAAGGGGGGACACAGGGCTGCCCAGGCAGTGCCCATGCATGGCTCTCCAGTGAGGAGCAGAGCTGCAGGGCTTCCTGGAACCCACCAAGTGGCTACTTCCTGCTCCCCTGCCCCTGGGCATGCTGGCCTCAAGCAGTAATTCCAAGGTCCAAGCCAACTATGGTAACACAGCTCCCCCATCAGCAGTTCTCCTCATTTATGTATTTGCTTGCTTTCTCCAGGCATGCAACATGTCATCACCTGCCTCCCCTATCCCTTTGTGAGGCTGTGCCAGGGAAGTGTAGCCAGCCCTGTGGTGGCCTCCATGACCACACAACGCTGCTGGTCTGCCCTGGCACATGTCCTTCTGGCCATGGCAAGGAGGAGAAAGTGGGACCTCAAGGAATTCAGCCAGCCAAAGTCCACTGCAGGGGAGCTTAAATCTGGTGTGATTCATCATCAAGGAGCCCTCTAAGGTGGTGATTTGCTTTATTTGGCCATGGTCAAAGCACTAGCTCCTGGGCATGTCAGTGGGATGATATGCAATGAGGCTACTTGTGTATCTATGCTGTTTTTAGCTGGGAATTGCTCCTGTCTGTCAGAGTCTGAGCCCCAGGTGAACTCTAGCCCTTGCAGATTTTGCTGCAATGTGAAGAGACAGTTGTTCGGTGACACATAGGAAAAGGAAGGAAAAGAAAAAGTTTTGGAAATCCTTTAGTACCCTGAAACTTTGCTATGTTTCAGTGACATTTCCNGTTAACCCCATAGCTGCAAAAGGGTTACTGTGAGGTTTGCAAGATTAATGCCTCCTATGCACTCCCTGTGTCCCAGGGAGAAGATGACTTTCTGGCTTGCCCTAGGATAAGAGTTTCAGACCTCCTGCTTTTGTAAAGCAGAGCAGATACTGTGGCCACAGCAGCCTTTCCAGGACTGATCATCTTTCATGTCTTTTGATGGTTCTTTCACTGAAAGACTGCAGAGACAGGTAATGTCTTGTATGGGCCCAAGAGAGACAAATGGAATTAAGAAACAAAGGAAAAAACATCAAACCAACAAACAAATGAAAAAGAGAAAAGGCATTTGGATGGGTGGATCTTACAGTGTGTGCCCAGACCTTGTTTCTTTTTTTCCTACTTGTAACTGCATTTGTTGGTCTAATGTATGGTATAATGGTATATGTACTGAGAGTATAATTGCTGTCTGTGATTGACTGTATCCAGAGAGGGTTATCTTGGCTTGTTTTGTTGTTTGATTTTTTTTAATTAACTTTATTACCCTTTCTCTTTGGAGGGCTGCTATTTTGGATACAGATCATTGTTACATCATGTCAGTCAAGTGCACCTAGTAAATAGGAAGCTACCTCTTCAATGTCTACTAAAGGTTACTCCTGGTAGAGATAGGGATGGAACAGGTTAATTAAGAGAATAGAAGGAAGAAAACTAGATAAGTTCACACTTTTTCCTCAGCTTTTCAGCTCCAGCTGGATGGTACCAGCCTTCTTTTCTAGGATGGGAGCACTCTTGCAGAAGGGAGATGAGAGAAAGCGGGAGAAGAACCATCACCCCAGGCCAGACCTCTCAGTACCTTCTTGGATCTGTGCCTCCAAAGAGAGAGGTGACTGGCATGCCAGTTTGGGACTACAGGCAGTAACCCTTTTGTTCTCTGTCTCACTTTGCAGCTTGCTTGCCTGACATGGTGGACAAGACACAGAAAAGCACCTGCCATTGACCTGAAAAATTATAAGAGTGAAGCAGCACAGATCAATCCAGCCAATGGAGAGAGTGACTTGATTGAAAGTGCAGATTCAGGCGACATGGAGGATGCAGGTACGGTGGCTGTCTGCGAACAGGCACACTTCTGTGCCTGTGAGTGCACAGCCAAGATCTCACGCACGTCCTGCTAAAACTCATGAGAGGCTGTCTGTTGCATTCACTGGAGATGGGACTTGTATTTACAGGTATACTGGTAATAAGGATGTGACAAATGGAAATGTTGCAGTTCCTGGTTCTCCCAACATATCTTGTAGTGTTTACCATCATGTCACAGTCCTCTGAATGGCTCAGAAGAGCTGCCATACCTGAAAAAAAACACAAACAAAACCCACCAAAAACCAAAAAGGGAAACTCAACCTTCCAGTAAAATATTTTTCTTCCTCCTCCCTAGAACAAGTTACTTACTCATGCAAACTACCTCAGTTCAGTTCTGCCCAAGTTGCAGTGTTACTTTAGCACGTCAGGCCTGGACACTTAATGGTGTGCTGGATTCCTTAGATGGGAATCCACGGCCACTTACAAACATTCCTTGGGAGAGACATTGGGACATTGCTCCTTGCCCTGTTGACACTGGGGCCTTGTGCCATGACACTGCATCTGTTTGTCTGTCTCACCAAGATGCTCTTGAGGATCTCCATAGCACTACTGCAGACCTAACCAGAGCAGCAGCTACCACCAGCACTATGAAAGTCATGGCAGGCTCTGTAGCTTCAACTTTTAGCACAAAAAAGTGGCATCCCTTCCAGTCCTTATCATTGCAAGGAGACAAACCCCTTGTGTATGCTCTAGAGATGCCTCCTCCTTACCCCTGTGTGGGTTCTGCTGGCCAAACTCATGCAGCGATGCTGTAATATACTATATTGAAATAGCATCCCAGTCCAAAGGGACCATGAGACCCTGGGAACGGACATGCACTTTGTGGGTGTCCTAGGATGAATGTGTAAGCCTCATTTTTCTCATTTACATTATGCCAATAGTATATTTCATCTTTCATTAGGATGTAAGCCATAGTTAAATCTTGGACTCAAATTGCTTAAATAGCTGCGTGTCCTACCAAGGATATTTTGCAAGGAGGGTAAAGCAATAAATGAAGATAGAGTTGTCAGGAGAAAGAACAGTCGCAGAAGCTACTACATAGGCAAGTTCCTTTCAGAGTGGACAGAGGTTTATTTTGCAAATCCATTAAAAAAAAGTGCAGCTTTCTGGTTTTGAGCTTAACTTTCCAAGGTTACAGAGCAGGAATCTCAGAAGAAAGGCACACACAGGAGATTTCTTCACTGCTTCCTTTTGCTGGTTGGTCCAAAGAACCCTGGTACCAATAACAGCCAAGCTGAACAGAAGTAAACAACTAAAGGAATATATATTTTATTTTTTTTTCCCCAGTAGAGTAAGTTTGGGTTTAAGTTGAATGCAGCCATTCAGCATTATTTATTATTTATTATCAATTTCTAGTTCACTTAACTAGCTCAGATTTTTATAAATAAATGTCTTGGTATTTTGGTAATTAGTAATGATGGGAAAGGAAATGCAAAACTCAGGAGCTGACAGTTTAATGAGGTTTTTTATTTTTTCTGGGTAACACCTTTTTCAAGGCCTTCTGACATTCTGCATTTCAAAAAAAGGTTATGTTTGGAAAGAACAGCCAGTAAAATACACACAGTGTGGGGCTGACAATTAAAACACATACAGCACCTGGCATGTCATGTGTAATAAATAAGCCAAGATACCTCTTAGTGGACCATCATGCTGTCAGGAATTTGCAAAAGCGGGTGGAAGCTGGGTCAGGGAGGATGGGGAAGAGGCCTGTTAATTAACTAATGAATGATTGGTGTTGCAATCAACTAACTGTAATCAGGCTGTGCTGTACATGGTTGAAGCAGAACTTTTTCTTTTCCTTCCCATCTCCCATCATCATCTTGCATCTCCCATTCAAGGTGCATCTCAAGCACCACTCCAGACTGGTCAATGCACCTCGAAACTAGTGCAAGGACAGAGGGAAGAGTCCCAACTAGGTGATAGCACCCATTTATTTTTTGCTCTGTCTTTTGCAGCAGCCAAGCCTCCCTGCTGGAAAATGCTATACTTGTGGTTCTGTGGTCTGTCAACTGGCCCCACACCCACCCTGTCCCAGGAGGAGAGAGCTGCCCTGGAGCAGAGACTCACCAGCATCGAAGAAAAGCTGCTGTGGAAGACTGTCTGCAATGTTAACGCTATTCTCCTGATGACCATTAATGTCTTTCTGTGGGCATATTTCAGCTGAGGCAGGGTCGGACAGCGTGTGGCTTTGGTTTCTCTCAGGGGTCCTCATCTTTCTGTCTATCCTGGAAGCACTGGATGATAGAGATCCTAGTGATGGTCCCTGGTGGCACCAGCACGCCTTGGTACAGCTCTTCTCTGGAGGCACTGCTTGCTGGAAATGACTGCGGGGCTAGGTTTCTGCTTATGAAAAGGTGTGACCAAGACTCAATATTGGTCACACCCCAGATGCAGGGGACGCATATGATAGCGTGTGGGTCAAATCAGGAGATATGGAGTCAATTTTAAACATGCAGATCTGAGCCCAGCAAGAGCAAAGACTTTTGAAAACCCATCTGTGGCATGGCCAGGTCCTTGCTCCCCAGCTCTGACTTTGCACAGCTGATCTTACGGAAGGACTTCTGGTTTACACTGGTGTAGGGAAGGAGACTTATCTACGCTGGTGTAGGGAAAGAGACTTAAGTGCTACCTGCAGGTTTTTTTATATGGCCAAAATTCAGATGCGGTTAGTGTGGGCCCACTGAATTAGCTCAGCAGTGACAACTTGGGTTCCAACAGCCACCCCAGGACATGTGTTGGACCCTCCCCAACACTGGCATTGGTGACAGGGGCTTCCCTGCCCTCTGCAAGCCCCTCTACCCTGCCCACTCTGCCATGTGATGGTTGATCTCACAGCAGCCTGAGCCTGTTTAGTCCTCGGGCCAATCTTGCCCCTTAACAGCATTACCAGCAATAAAGGTGCCTTAGTAACAAAGCCAATTCTGACTTTGGTTTATTGTGGTTATATATCCTGCACTGATGCACAAAGGTCTCCCTGGGACCATGGTGACCTGGCTGTGGTAGGGAAAAGAAATATCCGTCCTCGGGCCAGGTCCAAGGCTGGACCTTGCTTTTTTGAACAAGTTTAGGCTTCTCTGACCCATCTTGGTGCCATCGTGTAATGATGCATGGCTGTAACCTTTTAAATTCCCTCCAGAGGAAGAGACAGCAGTTCCTACTGTTAGTACCCTTGTCTGCTGGTTAGGAGGCCCACCTGGAAAAGGCTAAAAATACATATAGGGATGCGACCCTCCACTCCAGCGTCTGAGGGGCACATCCAAGCCACAAGGGATGGGCTGCGCAGGGAGGTAAGGGCATGTGGTTAAGCACGGTGCCTTAAAGATGAAGAAAACGAGTCATGACCAGTAAGGAGGAGAAACTCTGTACCCACCTGGCACAGGAAACTCAGGTCATGGTTCTCTGGCTCATGCTGAGTTTGGATGGAGGAAATGGAATGGCCGTGCAGAGTGGGGTCTGTGCTTTGCTCAGGTAAATACCAGCATTTGCATTTTCTAAGAGGAAAAAGTAGATTTCCTTTGAGTAAGAGAGATCTCAGCCCCATCAGTCGCCTGTCCATCCCCATGGGAAGAAGCTTATGAACCAGAGCTTGCCTTGCCTTTCCACTACGCAATTTTGAGCAGGTGGTGCCCAGATCAGAGGGTGCCTCAATACATTTAGAGATAATCAAGTTACCAGCTGTGATTAATAGCTGGTAAATGTCTAGTAATAATGGACACATTTATAACGTGTTTAGAAACACTGGGGCTCTCGTCTCCTTGCCTAAAGCAGCAAGGTGCTGAGTACTCCTGAGCCGCAGAGCTGTTCAGCAGCACTTAGCTCAATGGCTTTATTGCTTTTTTTTGGACCACACATCCACTAAAGCCACGGGGAAAGCAACACGGAGCAGGATGACGAATACTGGGGCAGTTTTTTGAATGTTTGAGTTTATTCTTTTCTCCTAAGAAAATTTCAGCTTTGCAAAGAATAGAAGCTTAATTTACTAAACCTTTTTTTTTTTTTTTAAATGAAACAAATATTTTGGATTTATCGTACTNTGAGTGCAGACTCTGAGTGAAAGTTTATGTCAAATCCTCGGTGCTGCAGCTGCTGCAGCCTGAGCTGCTCTGCACCATGAGCAGCTTCTCCATCAGCATTGCTCAGCCCACACCATGAGAGCAGAGCTCTCAAGGGAACGAGGATTATCTGCAGATCCTGCCAGCCGCAGCCTCAAAAGCAAGAAATGAGCAAATTCATGGGGTCTGGCAGGGTTTTTAGCAGTGACATGGGGAAACGCATGTGGGAAGTCAGAGCCCAGTAGAATCAGGGCTTTGGCGATGACAGGCTCAGCTGACGGCGGGTGTGGCGCGGCCTCAGCGTTGGGCTCCTCACGAGCCTTTCCTGGGGAGCAGCTTGTCATCGCCCCAGGAGCACTGTACAGCCTCGCTCCTCGCAGCACGTGATGAATGGCAATATCCTAACAAGAACATCGCTTCCAGAGCTGTAACCAATATGCAAGTCCATTGGCAGCAGATGTTATTAATGATGCCAATACATATTTTCTTATTAATCTTCCATACTAGGCTTGTGTCTATCTGCAAATGATTATCATTCATTTTCCTGACAAATCTATCAAGATCATTTATTACTGTTCGGCAAAAGATCTTCCTTTAAACAAAGATTAATAACATTGCATTTTATCTGGCTGGCTGAGCCAAAGGAAATGAAATTAACAATGAGCCCTACAAACATGTCAGCACTTTAATTTACCGGAAAATATTTTAAAATGTTATTTAAAAGAATATACGCAATGGTAGGCACAGTTTATTACAAAAGGAAAGAAATGAAACCTTTAGCAGGGGGTGTGTGGGGGAAGTTAGCAAACTGGTTCCTTGCACTCATTTTCTGGGACAAGCAGGAGCAACACCCCCAGCTTTTGCATGCACAGATGGGCACCTGCCCAGGTGAATTGAAGCTGGAAGTCACTGGTTCTGGGTTAAAGTGGATTCTAGCTTTCAATCTCTCATCCCTGAAGAGCGCTGCCCTCCCTGCATTCCTATAGAGGGAAACCTTACCAGAGTAAAGCTCATGGAAATCTGAGGGAAAGGAGAACACACGTGGACTGACAAGGTTCCAGGAGCCTTCTGCACTTTCCATCTCCTCTATGAGGAAAAGAAACAATATTTATATGATTTAGTTTTCTTTCTTCTGCAATTTCTTCTTACTTCCCCTTCCCTTCATTTGAATAAAATAAATACACACCACAGAACATTGCAGCACCTCCATCTTTTACTTACTTTACTTTTTACTCCTTAATTTACTGTGAATAGTAGTACTGCAGACAGTAACATCAGCTTTGCTTTTGCATTGCTTTGTTTATACCCGTTTTTTTGAGTCCTATTTTCATGCAGGTACCCACCATGGTGTCTCCATGGGCCTTTAGCTACATGCCTAGCTCTGGGCTGTGACATCTTTGGCAACCACTTCCCTCCACAGCCTTGTGTCTGAAAGGTGTTTCCCCACCTCCCCAATACTGCAGCTCATTTACTTGTTTCTCAGTGCCCAGTACTTCCAACCCCAGCAAACTGCTCCTCTGCCTTGCTAGGGTGGGGAGAGGAGAAGGTTGCTTAAAACAATTTTGAATTACATAGTCAAGAAGTGTTTCTCCTACAGATAATAAAGTCAACTTCTTACCTTCTATGGATTTATCTTATCTTACCCAGACACCAGGTTGGGAGAAATGTTTCAAACCCCAGACAAACGAAAATAACCCTGCTAACCTCAAGCTGTAGCAGTTTTAGAATGCTGACATATCGGCAAGAGGATTTCCGAGTGTGCATTTGTGTATCTCTGTGGAGCAGCAGAAGCACACTTACTAAATTGGTTGGTATTTACCCATACATTTTATTGCTACACAACAAACTCTTCTGGATTATTTTTTTTTTAATTAAAAAGTCATCAAAATGGCTGGAGAAATTTATAACAAATAAGAAAAGCCTGAGTATACCCCAAAGTAGAGTTCAGCTCGTCTGATTAAAAAGTAATGAGTTAATAAGAGAAGCCAGTTGGCTGTCTGTTCAAGCTGGAGCCACATCTCCACTTACTTTGAGGACACTGTAGTTTGATAAGAGACGAGAGCTCAGGCTGCACATGTCCACGCCATACATACTGAAGTAGGAAGAGACTCTAAGCTTCTAAAAGGTCTAATCTTCTACTTTTTCTTGACTTAGGTTTAGTGGTAGAATTTGTGATCTTTGACCGAGCAACAACCGCAGTGCATATGGCAGCACATCCCTGCTTATCTCTTTATCGAACTGCCAGCTTAGCTATGTCTGTTGTAGTGTAATTGTCAATCCTGGCATAAAAAAGACTGCAAGTTGAGAAGAAACCCATTTCTGGCTAACGTGTTTTAAAAGCTAAATGCTCATTACATTAAAAAAAAAAAAATCTGCACCTTATTTCTATTATTTCTTTTTATTATTTCTATTTCTTATTTCTAGCGTGACTGCAACTCACTCCAGTTTTCCACTGCTGGATTTCTTACAGTAAGCAGTTGTCTGTTATGAACTTACACCACAGAAGTAAGTAAAGAGAGATCAGACAGTGCATGCAGAGAAACGGGGCTTTAAAATATCATGGAAAGGCATAAAAAGGGATAAAGGCAAAAGGAAGTGGCAAAGGACACAATGTAGCATATGCGAAAACCAAAAAGCTTCTCATCTCACAGTCCTATATATGCATCTAACGGCATACATTTATTTTCTCTGTTTCAGACTAATGCCAGTGTAACGTGGGAGGTGTCATCCAACCTTGGTGATTTCCCCAAAGCCAGGTATGAAGAGTTTTCAGTTTTCCTTGAGCAGTGAGTGACGCACAGTGTGTATTGTGAAGGTCACGCAAGGAGCTATAGATGAAAATGGATTTTTTTAATTATTTTTTTTTTAGCACAGATCAGATGTCGGTGTCACAACAATTCGAGAATTTTGTACAACCTCCTCTAAAGGAGGTGAACATGAGTGAAGAAGACAATTACTGAGCTCCTGTCCCAACACAGTGGCTGCAGTGATGATGAGGGACACCCTTCCAGGCTGTGAGAGATTGCAAGGAAATGTCACTGTCTGTTCCTCAGACAACAACTTCATCATCCAGTCATAATGGCAAAGCCACTGAGGACACCAAAGTACAGATGTCCTTATTGGAGAAATGCTCAAGGAGTGGGTCTTTGTTGGTGTTACCCATCATTGCCCCAAGTTCTACCACACACATTGCTGCCTTTTCCCAACTGTACCCTGACTCTCAGAGTCACACATTTTCTTCACCTTTTTGTTACCCAATGAGTCTTGAAACGCCTACAGGAAAGATGGAGAATGCTTCTGCCCCAGAACAGCCCCTCAACACAAGTACTGGGCACTGTTCAGAGTTTCCTAGGGGTTTAAAGTCCTTCCAGGGGAGCGGGGAAGCCTGTGGGCATCCAACAGCTCTTTAATTCCTGATCTGACATCCCATACAATACCTGAAACTGTCTTCATGCCTTCCCTCCGCTTGTCTCAAATGCAATTTCCAGCAGCTCTGCATATCTGTCTCCATCACTGTACGTGGGGGGACGTTATTTAAGCATATGCCATCTGGTCAAAGGCTGGCATCAAGGTAACAGTGAGCCATCCAAACACAGCCCAAGATTTCATAAGCAAAAACTGAAATATCACACAGTGCAATATTACAGATAAGCTGTCCAAGCAAGACCAGATGGCACCACCATGCCAAGGACAACAAACAGATATTAAGTTGTCAAAGTACAAACCAAAGTCAGCCTGAGCTGCTGAGTTCGTGCCATTTCTGTGCACGATTCCCAGGCATCAGAAACAATCTGTCCCAAAAGATGCTGCAGAAATGCAGAAAAGCGACGTGCTGTGAGCCACAGGGTGTCCCCCAAGGAGTCCCAGTGTCACATAAGGTGACTGTGCCTAAGAGTGTGTAAACAGCACCTACGTGTATGCAAAACCCATGAGCAACTGGACTTCAAATGCTCAGTGACTGCTCCATGGTGTGGTTCCTCTACTAGCCTACCATCAGGTTGGGTTGACAGCACTCCAGATTCAATACTGGGGTGGAGCTCATCAGCAACAATTCCTCTGCCCACTTTCTAGTTTAGACTAGCGCAGTAAGCTTGATTTCTGAGGGGGGCTGGGGAAAGGAAGGACCAGAGTAATCATTTTTGGAAACCCAGCATTTTTGCTGCATTTGTTCAAAACAGGAACGTCGTTCAAAACGTTCAGCTGCGTCCTGTAGCTTCCACAAAAGCAGCATGCAGTTTAATATGTGAGACTCATAACCAACTCACGCAGTGCAATAGTTCACATCACTTTGAAGAAAAAAAATTCTGCTGGAAGCACAGGGAAGTAGCAGTGTCAATTTTTCATTAACCTACAGCCACTGTCTCTATAGACTTACAGCTCTAAGTAAGATTACTGTTATAATTTCTTCTGGTCCCTAAGGGGAAGGAAAAAAAAAGCAACAAACTTCTCAAAACTTTTAAGGTCATTAAAAAACTCCACCTTTAAATTGGAGGCAGTTTCAGTTTACTTTCATATTTCAAAATCAAATCTTAGCTTCAGCCTCACATCAAAGCAGAAATGTCAGTTGCTTTGTTTCTACATCTTCCACGAAAGAAGCTCCAGCTTACACATGAGCTGAATGCCAAGTAAATAGCTTTTCCTGGGGAATAAAGGGAGCTTTTTCTGTTTGTTTTAAACATATGTAAATAGAGTCCCAGGAGTTGAGCTGCCTGTCACTTCAAGCAGGTTTATACTCGTGTCACTCCAGCTGGTTATTTCTGACCGACCTTAGGTCAGAACTGCAGAAGTTTTCCTCCCTGCTCCTCCACCCTCGTATCAAGCAGCTACTCAAGTCCTTTCCCTCTGGCCTCATATCTCAGCAAAGGGGAAACAGTTTAAATACATATTCCTTTTGAGCTTGTTTCTTATTCCTTCTTTCCTTTTT
>WEIS01076645.1:8642-28746 GCA_013389965.1 Todus mexicanus | reverse complement strand
GGGGATTGAGTACTTGTGCAGTTGCAGAGTTGAATTGGATCAGCTTGCCTCAGGATCAAATACCTAGTTTTCAGTCAGGACAGAAAGCTGATCAGACGGTCATGAGGTTTGATGGAAAATAGAAGGGAAGAAACATGGCAGGAGGAAGAGAAAAGGATTATTCCTTCCTGTGATGTTCCTGGAGTAGGATAAAATTTAATGGGAAACTGCCTTTAAGCTCCACTGAACAGTATTGCTCTAGAAAAGTATGTTTTAGCTTCCTCTGATAATAGTCAATATGAAATTTCTCACTTTATCTTCCATCTCCTACAAATGCACTCATAAGTAAAGGAAGACTATTTTAATTTTTCTTTGAATATTTATACATTGCATTGCACAGAAACTGCATGAAAATAAAATCAAGACTAGCAAATTTGGCAAGTTGAAACATGTGAATGCTGTGAATAACCCAAAATTTACCATTTTCTTCTCTTTTTTAGATTGCAGAATCTAAGGATGAGCTATTGATGTTCAATAATTCTCAGAACAATCCTGTATTTTCAGCAAGTGGTACTAACCCGAGTAAAACAACAGCACAAAGGGTAGGTGAAACAAGTTTTGTAGTAGGATAGGGAAGGTGTCTTGAGTTTCTCCAAAATCAGAATTCCTGATCGGATCTGAATAATTAAGTGTTCTAGTGCCCTGTTTATCACAAGAATAAACTGTCATGATTCGTAGGAAACTTGCTAGACATACCATGCCAAGTTGCTTCCACATGTCATAATGGAAACTAAAGATTTATTAAACAATGGATATATTTGCCTCCATTTTCATGTTTACATGAAGCCATCTCCCTAGACCAAGTCCTGTCAACATTAATTTGACATTATAAATTATTCGCATCCTATTTGGAGTGAAATAAAAGTCAAAGCTTCATCATTTCCCCCTAGTTAATTTTATTCAGTAGGTTTGCAAAAGTGCAAAAATTTTAAATTCTTGATTATAAAATTGCTGGCTCACCATTTAATTTTCTGCCTTTTTTTTTTGTTCTTGGTCGTGATCACCCAAATACGTATGATTTCAAGCCACTGTTTTTCTTAAGCGTTGTTCCCTAAGTAGCTGCCTAGAGGGTGATCTGGATTCAATTGACGCTAACAGTTCAGGTCCTCTCTCTCCTTCCTTGTCATCAGAAAGGTAGTCACATCTCATGAAAGATACCTCTTAGTGACCATCACAAAATGGCTTAACCTCTTCTTGACTATAAGGGAACAAAAAGCAATAACATGCCTGACTTTGGCACCTGAGGTATCTAAATTTGCACAGGGCGAATATAGTCCAGTTTTTAAGAATGTAGCTTCTTAGCATAAATAATTTGACATGCTAAAATCCAATTTATACAAAAACAATCTGTAGTTATGGATTCAAATGTAACTAGCATTTCAACTTCTGTTCTTGAGTATTATGTTTGTCATGATCCTTTTGTTATTTAAATATGGCCATGCTGGTACAAAAAAAAAAGTGAATATCTTTATTCAAGTTGTAAAGCTGGGTTTTTTGGCTCATAACTACCTAACTTTCCAAATTTTTCCCTTTTAGCTGTGGCTGCAGCTGTCACTTTTCCAAAGTAGTGAAAGAAACAATATGTATTTTTTATTTGGGTACTCCTGAAATTGAGACATCTGAGAATCAAATTCAATTTTCTTTCAATGGCAGTGCAAAACTCCTTCTTCTGGTGTTCTGAGGTGCAGATGGTATTTCCTTTCACTCAAAGAAGTAAAAAAGAGCCCGAGTTTGTTCGCCAAGTAGTAAGAAGTTGTCATATTGAACTGCAAAACATTGTAAATAACAAGGGTTCTGTGGGGCTGGAAGGGTTGTTTGGTTGTTTATCAGGTCAAATAGCAATAATTATTTATACAGAAAATGTGTTGGTTTTTTATTCATAGGATGGAATGCGTCCTCTCAGCAGCAGTCGAACTGTGGAAAGCAGCAACAGTAAATCAAAACCAGAGTTGGGTGTTTCAAGAGTTAAATCTTTTCTTCCTGTTCCTAGAAGTAAAGTCACCCAGCCTTCTCAGAATACTAAAAAAAGCAGCAGCAGTAATACAAGGCAAATAGAGGCAGATAATAACACAAAAAGAGAGATTTGGAATTTGCACAAAAAAGAACAAATAGAAAAATCGAATAAATAAACCTGCCTACCATACAATTTTTCTGTGTTCAGATAATCTCTATTGCAAAGAACCAAGTATTCAAATATGTAAATATTTTTTTAAAAAATAAACTGTTTCCCTGTAATGTAAAGTTTGTACAGGACCACAGTTTTATTTCTATGTAAATGAGCTGGAAATTATATTGATTTAAACTTCAGAAATGGGCAGTTTTGCCACCTTCAGAAGACTTTTTTTTCTTCTTCTTCTTTTATTATGAAAATGACTCATTTAAATGATAATATTCAGGGGTATTACCACAGGATTCTGTTTATGTATATACTGTACATAAATATATTCTATTAAGTTTACGTGTTAACCTGCATTCAGATGAGTTGCACAATATGTACAGCAATGGCTTAAAGCTATTGTACATGCATTTTAAAGACATTTTTTATCTTCACTTCATGAAAAACTAATGGAATGTGGCAATAACTAAAATGATTTGAAATGCAGATCAATTACTTTCAGCTACAAGCCATATTAAATACTTTGATTTCCCCATCATCTGCTGGCTGAATTGTGATTTTTGTTTCTCCCAAGCTTCTCTTCATCTAACATGTCACGAATATCCGTTATAACTTTTCTCTTTTAAAAAAGGAAAGAGATTGAGAAATTAAAATGCAATAAAAGTTATTTTTCTCAGACTCTCATTCTTTTGATAGAATTGAAGAAAATGTGATCATTTATTAATTTAGTTCTTCTTGCGTACTGTAAAAACTTTTATATGCTTCGTTAGTGTTTTAAAAGTACCTGAAAAATAATAGTGTTTTACAGAAACTGGTTTCACTGAAAAGGAATTTGAGCCCAAGCTTAACTACAGTATTATCAAAGATAATGTAGTAGCGATAACATGAGTTACTATGTAATTATCAATTTCTGTTGTGGATTTAAGATGTAATTACTGTGAAATGATACCTGAGTTGCAGCTAAAATTAAGTCTTTCTCGTTTTGGCCCCCACTATAGAGGTAGATCATGTTCCCGTCAGGAAGGGTTTCTGCCAAGGGAGTATTTCCCCAGTCTCTCCTTACGGTAGCTACAGTTACAACCTTGTGAACTGTAGTGGCGTGGAAACGCTCACTGTCTCGATACCTCATCTGGTAAGCAGAGGAAAGTGCAGAGTTCTCTTGCATCACACTTGGATGCTTTCTGATGGGCTACCAAGAGCTGGTTTTGAAAGCTATGGCCAGTCACATGGTCACGCCTGGAATTTCCAAAGTAGCGTTTTTCTCCAGATAAGCCTGGACAGGAATACCTAACTACTTCCTAACACTTCACCTTTGTATGTAAAACAGTCATCCCAAACTCATGTCAATAAAATTTTTGTACCGTGTAGTGTCTGTCTGTCTCAGTTGATGTGTGTGTGTGTGTTATCTCTATAGATACAGAATATAAGAAGCTTTTTCCTGTAATCATTTCCCACACAATATATTTAGAAAGTACCATGTCTTTTGGTAATTGCTGTTTTATGAAAGCTTCAATTTCTTGTGCGACAGTAACATAGGACTGAATACCAACGATTTCTCTAGAGGATTCTTTTATTTTATTTTTTTGCAGTAATCTTGATGCTGAAAAATGGGATAGTGCTTTTGCAGTTGGTTCTTAGCAGAATGAGTCAGCTGTGAATCGCTGCAGACCAGAGCAATGGGTCTCGGCAATCAGCATCCCTTGCATGCTGAAGCGATGCGAGCAGTGGCGAGGCACCTTGTGTCACAAACTCAGGCAGGAACACTCAATGGAAAATATTTTTTGTAGCAATCACCTGAGTTGCAACATCAGGACTTGTAATAATGATAAATCCTTTTTTTTTCCTTTTTCTTTTTCTTTTTTTACAAAAAAAAAAAAGAGCTATAGGAAAAGAAGAAAAATCCTGACATACTTCTAAGCTAGATTTTTTTTCTACATTGAAAGTACACCTTGGCAATGTCAGAGCTCATTTAGATCAAGAGTTAGCAGTGTGTTTCTGTGTGGGAAGATCTTAGGCACAGTGTCCTAAAGCATGTTTTGAGATGTATTTTAAGACTCTGTATATTGTCTCTGAGAATCAAAAGTTGTCTCTGCTGTACTTTGAGTGAAAATCTGCAGAGGACCAAGTAACTTTGATCATCTGTTCAAGGTTTGAAAGTTACGTCTCTTGCTAAATTTAGCATTGCCTTTCAATGCCCTCATTATCCTTTCTTTTCAGCCTGCTGTCCTAATCACTCTCCATCTGCATCTCTTACCTGGTTGACTTCTACCTGCTGTCATTTTGTGTGTCCGTCTTTCAGTTCAACTCAGTCTGTGATCTTCATACATCTTCCATTGCACAGTATTTTTCAGATTTCCTAATTGAATTTTATCTTCTGTAGTAAACTGTTAAGGTCTGGTTTTAGGCCATACTGGTTCCTGCCCTCAAATGGTGGAAACCACATCACCATAAAATAATCTGGATGTGAACATATTGCCTTCTGCATTGGTTTATCTTTCGGGTTTTGACAGACTGTGTAGTTGCAAGGCAAGGCTGTTTATGAGTTACTGTATCTTCAAGTTCTTCACTGTATCTTCAAGTTCTTCCTGTGATGTTACAAAGAGCTCTCCTTCTATGTGACTTATAATATCAACTACTCTTTTTGGGTCAGTAATGGGCAAAATCCTTTTCTTCATTCCTACCTGTATCTTAAGCAGAGAGGTTTTAAATGTGCTAGCTATGGTGGACTGTGCTGCCCCATGCTGCACTCTGCTCCCATCTATTATCCCTTTCCATATATATAGAAGAGGTAAGTGAAGAGAGAAATATTCTCTGTACATGTAGAAGTATCTCAGAAAGTATAAGGAAGCCTCTAAGGTTGCGTTCATTCCACAGGCCACTAGGTCAATGAAAAGACTTTTAATTTCGCCCCTATCTGAATACGCTAAATTCCGTATGCACAGCTCAACTTCTACCAGAGCAATGTGAAAGATCATTTTTATCCATTAATGACCTTGATGAGTCCTAAACATTTCAGTTCTCCAAGTCAATCCTGAAAATAGAACCTTTCAACATGTCTCCTATGGTTCTTATTTCTTGACAACATGGAATGTGTTCCTTAGAAGAGTGAGTCTATCAGACAATATTTGCCTCAATTATTTAGTTGCTGAGCATCCCTTTTCCAGCTTCAGAGGTTGCACCAAACTCACAGACTCATCACAGATCTAGCAGGAGTAAATGAAGAGCCCTAAATGTATCAGAGTGACTGTAATTCATTTTTACGTAGTATGCTTAAAAAGTTTGGGGAGTGGAAACTAAGAAACCCTGTTCGCTCATTAAAGCTTTGATCACCATGAGGAGGAGGAACCCATTAGAAGAAGAGAGTATATCAGGCAAGGAAGTTCGACATCCCTTGGAAACCTCCGTTTGTTTTTACAAGGGTTGTATTTTGAGATTGAAATAATTCCTGATTAATAAAATTAGTGGTAATATGGTGTATCCTAGGAATAGGGAATTGGTTTGGGAGAACATTAGGGTTTGTAAAGAAAATGTGTTACTGTTTTGCATTGCATGTTGCTTAATTTGCAAAATTTTTAGGTAGCAATGGATTACCCATTAGTGAACAACTGTACACGCAGTTCTAAAGTGCTTACTTTTATTTCCCGAATGTTAAATCATAGCCAAGTAGTGGTAGAGCTAAATACTAAATCTGTATCAGAAAGAGGAGGAAAAATATCAACATACTTTTAGAATGTAACAAGCTATATAGTTCTGAACTCCAACAAGTAACATCAATTTAGAATTAATTTTAATGTGAGGAAATGTTTTTAAAAAGTATCTCTTCCAAGAGCTGCCACATTTCAGAGAAATACCTGAAGCCTGCTGCTTGAACAGGGTAGAACTGAAGAAGTGCAGAGGCCAGCGGGTGTTTAGCAGCTCTGGTGCTGATGTAGCAGGCTGAGCGATGTAAGGCAAGTGGAAATGGGGGAGGTGGATCTTAAGAAATACTTTGGAAATAGGCATTTAATGAATAAAATACCAAAGCTGGTAAGACATCGGTTAATCAACTGTGAAAACAAAACTGTTGTTTGGAATAGCAGGCTTGTTTGACCCCAGCAAGATATTGAGCAGTTCCCGTCAATGATGATTCTCAAGCTGCTTTGTGTAGTTGTTTTGTACATAAGATTTATGAAGATGGCTAAATGTGTAAAGTTCAAGTTTGTTTAGGCTAACCTTGCTTGGCCGCTGCTGTCCTAAGAGCTTCTTAGTGCTGCATTAACGGTTTGGCCACCCTTTTCCCTTCTGCTCTGTACTTAAGGAGAGCTACAGATCCTCTGTACAGTAGTTTCACTCTTTCCAACTTCTTGGTTTCTTCCTAGCAGGCTGTAAAACTAAATCTTCATGTGCACTATTAGAGTCGGCATACTCTTCTCTTGGCCATATGTTGTACACACACATCTTTTGTAACAGTACAGGTGTGTGTTTTTAATAAGGAAGTGCTTTGGGAAAATTTAAAAATACCTGGTTTGTTTTATAAAAATGTATGCAAAGTGAAGCATGTTAAAAGAGCTCTTAAATAATGCTCAGCCTGTGTTTATAAAGGTCATTGTTTGTTCTTTTCTTCCACTGTACATGGCTTATAGCCTCATTGTCTTTTCTTTTCCACTTATGCTCCATTTTCCACCATGAACAGCCTGTGCAACTTCCCAGTTTAGCTTCAGGCAAACAGCCCTGGGAGCTGTTATTCCACCAACAGCAAGTACAAGAATGCTTACTCTAGAAGGTAACATGCTCCTCTCAGCCTTTGTTGGGAAGCAGACGCTGTCCTCCTCATTATGGAGGCTGGTGCTGACTTACCTCCTGTTCCAACCTGATCCCCAAAGTAGCTGAAGCTCTATTTTTGGACTGAAAGAAATATTACAGTCTTCTTCAGCCTTTTCCCACTTGCACTTGGAGGGCAGAGAGAGAAGAGTTTTTGCAGCATCTTGCCTAAGCTTTTTTGAGTCAGGCAGTACAGTGGTGGTAGCCAGGTACTGATGGCAGAAGCTGTTTTGATGAGTGATATCCTATAGGGTAGCCAGCTGACCAACTTATTTTTCCCTTCTGAGCACTCCTTCTGAGTGTTTGCATCAGCAGCTTCCGCATATGTCCCATCCACTATGTGCCCCTGCCGTATTCTTTTCCTTTATTGAACTGTCTCCTTGTTCACTCAGTCCACCTTGCCACCTCCTAACAATGACCCCGAAAAAATTAGCACTGCTAATTGTGCAAGCTTTGAAGTAAGTCCACATTAATTCTGATGACACAGTGGTTCTTTCTCTGCTGATCTTTCCATATCATCTTGTTTATTTAGATAATAAACTCTCCCGCGTGGTATGTCTGCTGCTCTGAGTAACATCCTGAAAGAGAGTGATCCTTGGCATCCCTCCTCAGCCTTGGCCATGCTGCAACGGCCCCGGCCTCCCGGCCAGGCTTGGCCGTGTACGCTGCAAAGACTTGTACAAACAGAACTGGCTGTGTGAGGTGAACGACATGATGGGGTAAGGGGAATGGAGATGTATTCGACAGTGGGGCTACTTCAATATACAGGTTTGGTTGTTATAAAGGCTAAAGTAAGCAGAGCTTAGTGACAGAGAAACAGAGACACGGTAAAAATTGAGACTCAAGGGCATCCAGGACTCTTCTGTGAGCAAAGGGCATTGCCTCATGGAGAAAATCGGGCAAAGGAAGGTGATGCCCCACAGGTGATAGAAATGGAATGAGAGCCATGTTAAGCAAGTGCTGGAAGGCGGACAAAAACAAAAGCACAGTATGAAGGACTGTGTGGGGAAAAAAAATATAAGACAGAAAGAAAAAGTACATTTGCAGAGGAAATATGTGATGATGGACAGGAAACATGTAATGTGGGCCCAAGTGACAAGAAAACGAGAGTGGGACAGGGTGGGCAGCTGCTCCAGAGGGGGCTCTGGTGCTCACAGGCTCAGCCTTACCCGGCAGCAACTTTCTTTTTTTACGCACACAGCGCCCAGCCCAGCTGGGTGCTGGCCCGGGCTGGGGCATCGCTGCTACTGCAGGAAGCCTAAAGGAATTTTCTTTTGCAGACTTGCAGCTTTAGGGCTCAAGCGGTGTGAGAGATACAAAGAAATCTAGAAGTACAAAGCTCATTTCCAACCGCCTTCACAGCTGTAAAGCTTCTGGGTGCTGGTGCCGCTAAACAACCAGCTGGCAGCAACCACCTTAGAAAGACTTTTTTTAGAGCCTTTCTTTTGCCGAGCTCCTAGGGTTCGGGAACCGAGGAGGCGGTGAGAGATCCGGTTGCGATACCTGCAGCAGCAGCGGCTTGTTTCAGCGGGAGGAGCCCGGCTGGAGGAGCCCAGGCCCTGCCCAGCTCTCCGGAGCCCCGCAGCACCACCTAGCGCCGCCCGCACCCGAACGGATCGCCCCGGAGCACCGGGCTGTTACCTGCTGCTCGCCTGGGAATAAATTGAGGAAGAATTGCTTTACCGAAAGGGTTGTCAGGCACTGCAACGGGCTGCCCAGGGAGGTGCTTGTGTCCCCGTCCCTGGAGGTATGTAAGGTCAGTGTAGATGTAGTGCTGAGGGATGATGGATTACAGTATCATGGTATTACAAGGTTGGAAATGACTTTTGAGATCATCGAGTCCAACCTATAACCCAACACCAACCCATCATCTAAACTATGGCACTAAATGCCTCATCCAGTCTCCTCTTAAACACCTCCAAGGGACGGTGACTCCACCACCTCCCCAGGCAGCACACTCCAACGGCTGATCACCCTCTCAGTGAAGAATTCTTTCCAAATATCGAGCTTAAACCTCCCCTGACAGAGTGAGACTGTGTCCTCTTGTTCTGTCACTGGTTGCCTGAGAGAAGAGACCAACCCCTGCCTGGTTACAACCTCCTTTCAGGTAGTTGTAGACAGTGATAAGGTCCCCCTGAGTCTCTTCTTCTCCAGGCTGAACAACTCCAATTCCCTCAGCCTCTCCTCATAAGATTTTCCCTCCAGTCCTTTCACGAGTCTTGTCGCTCTCCTCTGGACACGCTCTAGCATCTTGACATCTTAGTGATTGGACTGGGTGATCATAAAGGTCTTTTCCAATCGAAGAAATTCTGTGTGAAATATAATTTATTTATTAAAATGATGTAAATAGAATTTCTTTACTAAGATGATGTACGTGCTTTGCTAGGCAGCGATGACTGAAGTGGAAGTAGCAGAATAGGTGTCTGCACGGTGCAGGGGGGTGTTGGAACATGCTGTACAGGCAGTTTATTTGTTTAGTTTATGTTTTTTATTTACTTAAAGAAAAAAAAATCTAAAATGTCCGTATCAGTAGAATATTTTAGTGTACAAAGACAGCATCGGACATGGCCTGGCCTCACGCTAGGGTTGCCCACGTTTTTATCAGCTCTATCATATTATGACATCAAAGGCTAGTAGCAAAAAAAAAATCCCAAAAAAACCAGCAACAAAAGACCCCAACAATCCAAATATAAAACTTTTTGTACAAATATATTTATCTTCATAGTACAGAATCACTCTTAAAATACATCGTTTCCTTAGTAAATGTTTGCAACAATATTAAAATAAATAAAATATCCTAGAGAAAGTTCAGTTTCCCCAGAAAACTGCAATCCGGAAGAGTATAAAAATTGATTTCATTATTAAAGTCTACTTCAGAAAGGTTTCTTCTCTTTTTGTGGGTTTTTTTTTCAGGCCAGAGTAAAAAGGACATAAAGGTGCTGGACTGATGCAGTGGAGTTCCACTGCCACGAGTCCTACTTTTCCCTTGATACTGGCATCAGCCTCCGCTCATCCCGCTGCAAGTGTGTGCAGGGTGGGGTTGACCGTCTCCTCAATTTGAAGAGGAAATACCAATTCTCCCTTAACTTTGGAGAAGTGACAGATGTTGAGCGGCTTGCGAATCAACAGCCTCTCTTCCTTCATTCTCACCTATGCACACAGAGCGGGATGCTGTTACGAAAGGGCGTTTGGCCTTTTCTGCTAAGTCGAAATTACAGTCACTGCATGGAAAACAAAGAGGAGGAAGTTTTCTGTGTGCCTTGCTGAGATTGTCCCTTAATTCGTTTGCAGGAAGTGAGTCCAAAGAAGCTTTTTTTACATTCTGATTTTTCAATTTTCCACTCAGGTTTGATAATTTTTCTCCCATTCTTCCTGCTGCCTGAACCTCTCACCCCAGCAAGAACATTTCTAAAAGTTTTCTGAAACGATTGCGTCTGGCAAAGCAGGCTACTTCTGCTTGGCGTCTCATTTGTACCAAATCGGAGCAGCTTTTCAAAGGAAGTCTGGTTTTACCATTAAAAGTGGCAAAACTTCAAAGAATGTACTAACTTGCACACAATTAACCACGGAAGGGAAGTAATTCCCAAATGCGCGTGTAGTCGCTGCAGCGAACACCTCCTGCAATCTGTGCGTGGCTCTCACAAGTTCAGAAGTGCTGGTCCTGTCATCGCAGGGCACTGCTGACGATTCACTCCACAAAGAGGGTGCCTGCACCACATCTCACAGTCTTGTGTCCTGCACTTCTTCCTCTGTCTCCTCCTGCAAGGCAGTGATTTTGGGCCTAGGTTTGCGTTTGCTGGAGTTTCTGTGCTGTATTGGGAGTAGCTTAAGGCGATCGGCGTGGCTGATGGCTTGCCTGAAGGAGCTCTTTTCATTCAGCAGCTTCTGAAGGGATTCGTATTGCCGTAATTTGCTGTCTTCGATTACCTGAAGAAACGTATCACTCCATTAGATAGGCAATGGTGGTGCTGACAGAATTCAGCTAACACAATTAATGGAGCAGGGAAGAGACATGAAGACATAATAGAGACGTTCTACTCAGTTTACAGTTCACAATTTCTAATTGTAACCATAAAAACAGATGTTAGAATTTTAGCATGCAGAAGATGTGTCTATTGCTCAAGTTATAAGATGTTGTTGGGCTTTCTGGTTTCTCCTTGTAACTTGAGTTTTACCTCTGAGATTGTTTGTTGAAGTCTTCAGGTACCATGGCATTTCCCCTGCACTGCTAAATTGCAAGGTTAAGAAAGTGTTAACTACAGAAATCAGAGTTGTATGGCAAGCAGGTGGAGAAGGCTGCCAGCAAGGTGCCAGGCTTTTTTTGCTTTCCTCTTGCCAAACAAGGAAGCGCTGCTGGCCCGTGTTTGAAGGAGATAACAGGTTTGCCCTGTATGGCTGTGCCAGCCTCCCCTGTCAGGCAGCAGATGAGGAAAAATCAGGCTCCTCCATTGGCGCTGCAATGTCAGCACATCTTGGGTGAGGGCACTGGTCTGATGAGAAAGAGCTTTTAAGGAGCTCTGTTGCTAAAATGTTGTTCGAAGGGCGGCAGACCTGCTCCAGGCAGAGGCTGCGTGCCTGCCAGGGCTCTGCCGACACAGCCAAGCAGAGCAGGAGCTCCAGGCTGGTGGCAAGTCCAGCACAAGTAGAGGAGCGGCACGTCCAAAAGGAGGTAGAACCTGCCTGTTGACTAGCCTGCTTCAACTTCAGCCTGTATTCCTCCTGCTGTGCTAGTACACCCAAGAAAATACACATGGAAAATGAAGTTTCACTCTGCTAATAAAATGAAGGTACTCCCCTGTGGAAGAGTCACGAAAATACAGAGGAAGGAATGTCAGTTTTAAGAACAATTACATAACTTGCCTTTTATTTCCTTTACTAATCATTTTTATGTAACAAAGGAAATATCCCAGGGATTTCAACACTTTGTCACCTTGATTAAATGAGAAGGGAATATTCAAGTGGCTTGATGAAAGAAACAAATCATTCTGACCATCAGATGTTTCTGTGCCCGATGGAGCCTCCCATTGCTCAGGAGCAAGTGCAGCTGTTTCTGAATGAGCAATGGTAAGGCTCTGTGAGATGCTGGGATTTTTCTGGAGCTCCTGAGCCAACTGGCAACATAAAGCACCTCAATCTGCAGCTGGGTAACCTACACAGCTGTCTCTCTGGTTGAAAGAAGGAATTCAGCTCTACCACAATGTGACACACAGCTCATCTGAACACAGGTATCTACAACAGCTAAGGTGAAAGAGCAAACAGGAGCCTGCTGCTCTTGTGCAGGCGAGTAGGTTTCTCAGCTGCCCTGAATGAATCAATCTAGCCAACTTCATCAGTTCTGCTTGGTGTGTTTTGCACATTCATCAAATGTAATGAAACAACAGTACGTGAGAATATGAGAAACACTCACCAAAAAGCGTTGGCACTCCAGCATCGCCTCCAGCCTGTGCTCAGAGAGGATGACTGTGCAGTTGGCAAATGCATGCTTCAGAGTCTTCCTGATCACTTGGGAAGTTCTGAAAGGCAAACAAGCATCACCATTTAGGCTACAGTGTACATGCCATTACAGCTCATAACTTTAGTGATGGTATTTAATAGTCTAGCTGCATGTTGTAAAGCTCACGTGCATGGTCACCGACACCCTGCAGTGTCTCTGTGAGCTGCATTTCTGCTATGAAAGCACGTATCAGCCATAAAGCTGAGGTTGTATCTAGGCTTCCCTCACCCCCCATGCAGAGTTGCTAACATACATTACTGAAATCAGGATTAGTCACAACCGGACAAGTTACAGAAGGTCTCTTTTGGTGGTGTTGCCTCACTGATTATTTCATATTAGAAAATAGAATAAATGACCCAAACATACACAGGGTCCAGGTGAGCACTTGGTTCATCAAGCAGCAAGATTTTAGCTTTACTGAGAACTGAGCGGGCAAGGCACATCAGCTGCTTGTGACCGTGACTGAGGACGCAGCCTCCATCCACAAGAACAAAGTCAAGCTGGCCTGGAAATTGCTCAATCACAGACTTCAGCCCAACCTGCAGGAAGGAAAAAAGACAGGAAAAATCAGTGAGATATAGTTAATGCTGCCTGTGGCTACGGCGACCAATACCTTTAATTTCTTTGCCTTTCATTCCTGACAGCAAAGAGAAAATACAAATTAATGAAAAGGAGAATCTGTCCTCTAAAGACTACAAGCTAGTAGATGGATGATGTGAAAAGCACTGAAATATTCAACTCTTACAACATGCTGGGGTTTATGTTGGGAAGCTGGGAGTTAATGCTTCATTTGTTTGTCATATACAATGAGTTCTGGCATTTTGACCAAAACATTCTGAGTTAGCAGGCTAGAGAAAACAATATACTCAAAACTTTTTCTCCATCAGCAATTTATGTCATTGGAAATGTTAAGGAGCGTGATTTTTGAAAAGAAACCAGGCCTCTTTGGTTACTAAGAGGGTAAAAAGAAAGGACCAAAATTCACATGCTACATTACAACATTCAAGAAAATAACCCAGGTCACCACGGCCGTTGTCTCTATGGCTCTGAGAGCTTTTCCATCTGCTCCTTTTGCTGCTCCAAAGGTCTCGTGCACTTTGTTCATACTAATGGCATCACAGGCTTCCCTCTAGCACTGCTGAGAACACGTTTAGAGGGGTGCCCATGCCAAGTGAAGCTGTTTCACTTAGACCAGAAACCAGAATCCACCCCAGGAGATGTCTTCTAACTGTTTGTTCCAGTGCTCCTTTTTGCTCTCATTGGGACATGCATTTTGTACACCTCAAAGCAAAGCTTTCCATCTTCCACATGTCCAAAGCAACTGTACTCTCGGGCCTAATCAGCAGGGTTTACAGAGAAATTTTTGTAAAATGAGAGAACTAGGAAACATATGTGAGTTGCATTGCTCCAAAAGACATCATGAAAATGTAATGCAACCTACCACTGCTTTGTTTTTCACACCTCTTTTGAACACATATCATATTCTTTAAAGAAGTTTTGCAACTAATGGCTGGAAAAGCCAACCTTCTTCTTAAAACTGCAAAAGGTCTCTCTGTGTACCCGTGAGGTCCAGACTGCTGACTTCAAGAGTGAAACATTGCCTCAAAAGTTGATGCAAGTCTGACAGGTTCAAGTGCTGGAATATGGGGGCAATAAGAAATGAAAAACCTGCCATCTGTTCAGATGATGTCTTGCTGTCTGCAGCTGACTACAAGAAGCACAAAAAGCTGTTGCTGAGCTCAGCAAGATCCTCTAAATCCTCAACAGACAACACGGGTCAGAGATAAACTTACAGTTAACTTTCTTTCTGTGCCATCTTCCCTAAGTTACACTGACTCCCTGTCGCTAAGAAGCCAGATTTCAAGAGCATGAACTTTGTAAACAATCCGATCACTCACTAAGAAGTATTACAGCTCTTTTTCTTTTCTATTTGCTTTGCCCTCTCACCTGTGCCATGAAAAACTCTGTATCACATCTGGATTTGCCAAACTCCTTAACGATAAACACTTTGAAATAATTTTTTTTCATGCCATCATAAATGAGGCTTAGCTCTTTAAAATTCCAGGCTCAATTCACATGCATGGTGCAAACAATCCTTAAAGCAGAAGCAGAGCTTGTCTTTTTCAAGCAAGGGGAGTACCCAGCACTCTGGATTTTCCCCAGCCTCAGAGAAGCAGAGAAGCAGCACCGAGCACCCTGTTGCTTCTCCTTGAATCAGCTGAAAAGCTCCCGTCACATCATTTAACCAAAAATATCATGATGTTTTTATTTGACAGTAAATTACTTATATCAAATGTCTACTTTCCTCTTTTCTGAATGCAGTGAATAAATTAGGTAAGCCCAAAGGAGAGCAGAGACAGCATTAACCTCGTGGATGAAAAAGGAGGAAGCTTTTGAATTAAGTCCCACACTGGTAAGCATTTTCTTATACCTGAGACTTGCTATAAACAAGGAAAATCACACCAATTCATTACCAAGTCCACATTAATCAGGTCATCTCTGTCTTAGAAAGGGAAATCTGCTTTCTAGGCTGCAGCTTGCTCCCTCCTGTAACTCTCAATTGCCTTTTCTCCAGGCATTCTATACACCTGGTCAACCTATTAAGCACTATCAGAGCCAATAGGTGGCATCTGACAACCATAATGCATGGGGCTCAGCTTGACATAATGTTAGAAGGAAACCTTCAGGTCCATGAAATCTAATATTCCATGAAAGAAGCAGCTGCCCATGACACAAGCAGTACGTGAGCCTGAATGCAATGTCAGAGAGTGCTCCTTCTCAGCTGGCTTTCTGCTGCCCTGAGAATCACAGTAACTGGAAAACACTCTGAAGAAAGATTTTTCTAAGCTGAAAACTGGTATGTCCTATAGCTGTCCCACCACTCTTAGTTCTAGGACAGGCCACTGACATTTTTCTTTTTCTTTTTGGGTTTGCACAATGTTTATTAGTCATTTTTACATGCCTTGCAGAGATTTCATAGATTTGCAAAAGTCTTTAAATGAGAAAAGGTTACGGAATGTTTTGCCGTATCAGCTTCCTCCACGGTTGTTTTTTTTTCCCTCTCAGGGTCACCCAGAAGAGCCAAAGATAAAACCTCACCTAGGCTAAATCACTGAATGAGAAACCCAGACTGTGCTGTATGGCAGTTTATCTTTTTTTTTTTAAACTCTGACAAAGGCGTCTTTTTATTAGGTAATAAGGAAACACAGTTTATAGCATGGCATTATCTTTCCTCAGCATTTTTTTCCCCTAAGACTCTCTATAAACGTAACATACGACAATCATTTGACCTGCTTTGCACTCTGCTGTAACCACTGCACCAGAGGGATGCAAATAACATTGAACGGTTTTACCTCCTCTGCAACTTTCCATATTTCTTCATCACTCCACTGCCCATAAGGATCCAAATTCATCCGAAAAGTTCCAGAAAATATGAACACTTTCTACACGAAAAAAAAAAAAAGACAGACACAGGTTGATGGATACCCTGGAACACTGTGTAAAGTGCTGTAAATTCTAAAGCATACAGAGAAAGAATAACCACCTGCTGTTACCAGACAAAGCTTATTACAAGTTATTAAGAATTTTGGAAAACATTGTTCCTAAAAAAGTGATTTTGAAAATCCTTCTGTTCAGTTTTAGGCAATTGTCTTAGTAAAAAATTACCCAAACTTGTCTGAAAAACAGTAAAAATCACATTTCAGCAGCTTTTGGGATAAAAGATTCCCTGTATCTCCAGTTTGGAATAAGCCTTTTAAAAACTATTTTGATTATTATTTGGAACATATTCAAACACACAAAAAAAGATCAGTGACCCAAAGCTTGTATTCCCACAGTTATATTCTGAGACCAAAACAAATTCCTGGGTATTTGTTGTTATTCAGGTACAGTGTCTTAAGTTGGTATTCATCACTGAAATTTTCTTTTCCTAATCACTGTAGCCAGATATATATTAGCATCATTCTGTTACCTGACATTTCACCACATCCCAGCCCTGTCTCAATAGAAGTAGAGGGGTTTTTTCTTTCTCTCACTGTCACATCGCTGAGATGTGACGCAGCATAACCTGATTCAAGCAACAGCAACCTGCCCTCATAGGAGGCTTCCCTGATTGATGCTACAGCCTATGCTCTCCCCCTGCTCTGTCCTGAACCTCTCTCCTGTCACACAAGCTGAAGAGGATGCCCATTTCCCAGCGCTGACAGCACACCCTTCTCGCACTGAAGTTTACTTCTCCATTCTGCTTTTCTCACCAGTTTAGAAAGTGGATTTAAGTGAACATCCCTTAGACACACACTTTGTAGCTCAAAAAGCAATTACTCAGACAAAATTAAATATTTGTCTAATCTCTTTACATGGGGTGGGCGTGTCAGATTCTGGTGGAAATGAGGTTCTTCAAGGGACACTGAGGTTGCGCAACATTTCTTAGGAGCGAAACTCAAGCTGTTGCTTTCTATGCTGTGAGGTACACCTGCTGCTTGTAGCAGGGAGAACTTGGTCTCAAAGAATGTAAGTGCGTGACTTCTTGAGATATGCTACCATTCACTTGCTCTTTCCTTGTATATACGGAACAAATACGAAGAGGAAAGACTTGAGACAATTATTTTCTTCCCTTTTGTCTTCCTAAAGAAAATATTTGTTTAGAGAAAAATGTGTTGAAATGCCAGTGATTCACAGCCACATCATTTCTTGGAGACCTGGTAATCAAACTCTACCAAAAGCAGCGAAGGACTAGCTGTACCAGCAGAGAGAATACGCTTAGCAAGTAATTTCCCAGAATTTGGCCAGTCTACCACAATTTCCATCTGACCTAACCTGGGTACTTGGCATTCCTTCATCAGATTCTGAAGTGATTTATACACGCATTTACATTAATCAGTTAATTATAATTAATTAGAAGTCTAAACGTGGCAGAAGAAAACAAATGGCAGTAATTAATTTGCTTAATTAAGATACGTAAGCCATTGCCAATGATTTGTTTGGTGTAAGAGAGAAGGAAATACCCAATTCAAGAGACCAGAGGAGTACAGCAGCTGCCCCACAGTGCCCTGCGTTCAGCAGAGTGGATCTCAGTGCGATGATACCTTCACCACACTGCCAGCAACATGCCGGCCGAGCTGCAGCAGAGGCAGCAGCACACACAGTACCAAGTCATTGAGGCACGCCTGGTAGAGACTAGGGGAAAAAGGGGACTCTTTCCTTTATAATTGTGATTGTTAATAACAATGAATGCTTCAGTGAAGTACAGCACAGCCCTTTTCCCATGCCCTGCACTGCAGAGGTGGCTTGAGTGGAGTGATGTATTTGCAGCAGGATTAGATTCTTCCAAGCTATGGGTGCGGTGGAAATAACAATGGTGTGGAAAGAGTGTCAGACGTGGGTTTGTTCACACTTTGAGTGCCATACATATAACTAATGGAGTAGATATTTTCGTTTCTCAGTGGCAAAGAATAGTTAACTGAACAAACCTGTTTTAAAGAAGATGGGGCTGAATAACATTCCTGCTGAAGTGCAGCGGTTAGAGAAATAAAGGAAACTATTTTGTTCAGAAACTGCTGTTACTCCTCATGGCTGTGCTTTCAAGAAGCAGAGCACTAAAAGCAAGCTATTCTCAAAAGCACTTTTTTTTCACCCCCGCAAGATAAACATTTCATTGTCCTGAATTCTCGTACTTCTCTCTCCATTTCAACACCTCCTTCCTCCCAGCTCATTAGAAACCATATAGGGTTCACTTGAGTAAATACCATGTGAGTCACATGGGCAGCTTCGAGTCCAGTTAAAAAGAAGCAGAAACACCCCAAAAAATTTTTTTTAAAGCTAGAAGTCTAAAGTGAAAAAAAAACAACCAACCAACTAAACCAAAAGTGAATCCCATGTGTGTTGGGACACACATCCCAGTTATGTGCTGTTTATAAATATGGAAGAAGTAGAAATGAGAGCATTGGAAAGGAGAATGGAGGGCTGGGGAGCCTGGCAGAAAATGTGGAACCATTTGCTTCTCAGTCACTTGTTCAAATTCACCAAGGATGATAATGGGTGTGATCATATAACAAATAATTTCTCAGACCTGACATCCACCCACAAGCAAAACACTCCAGAATATAAATATGGTCATGTTTATGTTCTGACCACCTCAAATAGTGTAAATCAACCCGTCTGAAAGGCATTAATCTCTTTGAGCAGCTAAAGCATCTGCATATTGATTATGATGTGGGATACACCCAGCTTGCGGCAATAAGCTTCCTACGTGATTTAAGTGTTATGTGGAGAACCAAGACCATGGAGTACCTAAGCAAACAGACACTGAAGAGCAAAGGATCAGTTGGCAAGAGGCTGCTAAAGAGCGAGAGCATCCTGGCTGTGAGCAGCTGCTGTTACAATGCAAGACAACCTGTGTGCAGGTCCTCAGCCAAACCCATGGACCCTTGTTCCTGTACGCCCCAGGGCTGGAAAACAAACCCAACTTAAGCTGGAATCAGACACTATCTTCATGCATACAGAAGTTAGAGTAACAACAATATGACTTCTGTGTAGCCTCCTCCACTTCCTATATATTATGGCAACAATACCAATGTGAAAGAAAATTACATTGCTATGTAAATGCTTTAGTATTAGGTGTAGTAAGAAGTTTTGTTTCCATAAGTGTTCTTTAGAGACTTTACATTGACATTAAAATATTTACAGACAAGAATAAGAGCATGGGAGCAGTGAAGACCTTCTGCAAGTGTTTTGGCACCAGTTCTGTAACATTCTCTCTTGAAGATGCTAAAACCTCTGCCTCCTGTAGAGCTTAATGGTAAACACAAGTGCATGGAACACTGAATCCACGATGCAGAAAAACTACCTATATACTGCCCAAAATGAGCAGTGGGATTGTTAATTAATGTTTCCAGGTGCTCTGTGCACAGATCTGGTGCGGCAGGTGCTCCACGACAGGGTGACGCTGACTCATCTTGAGGTCCTGCAGGAACCCAGCCTCTGCAGAACCCTCTGTGAGACCACCTCTGGGGAGCAGTGCTGCCCAGCCATGCAGGAATGCCCTGGCACACTGCAAAACAGCCACCCCCATGACGTTCAAAAGTGAACAGCCCTGAAGAAGCAATGAAACAGTGTTGGAGACAGACAGGAGGAGAAACAGGCAGATATAATGAACAAAGCGAGATAGCTGTTGAAAAAAATTGAACTACAAAGGTAAAAGTTGTGAAATTTCATCTAAATAAAATAAAGGAGCAGAAGTGATTTTTTTTTTTGATTTTTTTTTTTTGTCAGCTGTCAGTCCCACAAGGTGTAGTAGCCTTGTTCTCCATGCTAAGCTTGATTTTAACTCTCTATGGAGTATTTACACCTAGAAAACGGTGTGAGGTCTTCCAGGATGCAGTGGAATAACACTCAAAAAGACATCAGAACTCACACCCTTCCTTTGAGCACCTGATGGGTCTCAAGTTTCTCATTTATTTTAATGGAAAATTGGCTACAGGTCTCCTGTTCTCCATTCAGCCCCAAATTTCTGAAGGCATTTTCTCAATTTGACTCCATGAAATACTTCAGGATGCAATCTGCATGAGGACCTGTATGCAAAAGAGCTTCAGTGTGTTGCAATCAGATGCAGCTGGAAATGTGGTGGGGAAACTCTTGCAGAAGCAGCATCAGAATGG
>WEIS01076644.1:344-10680 GCA_013389965.1 Todus mexicanus | reverse complement strand
CTCCAGGAAAGCCAGGCTCCATCCCGCGTTATGCTTACTTAGAAAGATAAACATCATTAACTCTGAAATTATGCCTCTTCCTTATTCTTCCCCTGTCTTTGTTTGCTGAGCATGATGTCATACGGTATGGGATATCTCTTTGGCCAGTTGGGGTCAGCTGTCCCAGCTTTGTCTCCTCCCAACCTCTTGTGCACCCCAAACCCACTCACTGGTGGGGTAGTGTGAGGAGCAGAAACTTGGCTCTGTGCAAGCACTGCTCAGCAATAACAAAAACATCCCAGAATTACCAATACTGTTTCCAACTCAAATCCCAAACATAGCCACATACTAGCTACTGTGAAGAAAATTAACTCTACTCCAGCCAAAACCATCACACAACACCTGCACCTGGCTTATCCCAAAGATCCAACAAGTTAAATAGTGACATGAAGACTAATTGCCAAGAGTTCTTACTATTAGCTTATTTTTGAGAGGACTTTCTTAAAAGGAGACTCTTCTGGCTTCTCTGAAGTGACTTTATAAACAGGGCCATATGCAAAGGGACAGCTCTTGCAATATGTCTTGTTAATGTAACAGAAACACTTTTTGAAGGGGAGTGGAGATAGGACATCACTTTCTGTTAGGGAATTACTAGATTTACAAGCTCATTGATTCATTAATATATAATTAGTTTCAAATTATCTGGCTAATGTAAGTGACCTTATTCTTTTTTACTTTCTTGAACAGCATCCTGTGCATGTGGGTGGAGGACATTAAATACAATTATAAAATAGCACTTCATTCATTTTCATCAATCATTTTTTGCTCTGTTGTCATTGGGAGAATTACAACACAAGGCGTAGCAGTGGTAAATAAAATCCTCCAACACAGCTGTCTACCTGAGGAAAGTGCAAAGAATGATTCACAAGATGACCTGTCTACCCAACAGATTTAACAAGACCAAAATAGCTGAAGCACAACTCTCAGCATGTAGTTACTCCGAATGAAAGTAGATTTGTGCTCCATATGTGAATGTAATGACATAATTACCTTCAGACTGATCTACCCTTCTTCATACATTTTACAACATTACAACTACAATAAAATAAATGCACAAAAGTGTGTATGTGTGTGTCTCTTCATCTTTCCTCCCCGGTATAACAACAGAGTTGGTAAGCAGATAAATGAGATATTCCTGCTCTTTGAATTTTGTACCACTTTTAAAGATATTTTATCCTCTGCAATTTCTTGATCCTGCAAGTTGATGGGAATTGGACACTTTTCTTCCAAATTTAAAACCAGTTTATTTTAATCTTGTTTTGTCTGGCAGCAGCAACTTTCAATATTTACTGTTTTGAGGTATTAAGATACGTGATACTCTGTTCTCAGATCTGAAACACTAAAAGTAAACACTTCTTATGTGATGCTACTTGGATGATCAGAAATTACAGAAGCACAGAGATTCATATGTATTTGGGAAACCATCTACTTCTTTTCATTGCCAACTGAAAAGGTGGATAGAGTAGGCAACATACACAATTTTCTCAGTACTTCAGATGGTTGCTTTGCTCAGGAGCTGAACTGAAAGAAGAAAATCCTGCCTGACACAAGGCAACGGCATGCTCTCAAAATGAAAAATAGCAAGAGCAGTGGAAGTTACATACAAGAAACCTTCTGTTACTGTCACAAATTGACAATCATGTCATTCGGGGCGGGAACATTATCCTTATCTCTGGGGTATAAACAGCGTGTCTCTACTGATGATGTGATTATGAAATTTGAGAAGATAAGCAATCATAAATCTAAAATTATGATACTGTTTGTGATATTAGACAAGAGGCAGCTACTCTCTGAGTAGCTTTGTGGACCTACTACAATTATTTGAAACAGTAATAACAGCAGTGGCCAAGGAATAAATTTTAAAATAACTTTATATTGCTTTTTTTTTTTCCTTTTGGATTAACTTTCACACAACATACTAGCATAAAATAATTATACAGCATGACCTAATTCTCTTAACTTGAGACTGCAGGAAAAATGAAAATACGTTGTTTCCAGTATTTTTGCAATGTCATCAGTGTTCCTCTGGAGGGAGACATTCTAGTGTGACTCTTTCCTTCTTCAGATGAGGCATCCCATAGAAAAGGATGCCTGTCTTCCTTGCCACAGGAAGGACTGGAATCCATGCACTTTGTTACAGGCTCCATATGCTGCTGTGAGCTGCAGATGGTCTTCACAAAACAGCAGTCAGGTTGCACAAGAGTTTCTCTTGTCTTAGGGTCTGGAAAAAAGCCTAGTTTTGGTGGTTATATGGCAGTATAATATGTATCTGTTTCTCTGTCCTTCTTCTTTTTCAGGTTAAGAACATTTTAGTGTATTGTAATAATTATCTCTTTTCTCAAAACTGCAGGATGAGGGTTTTCTCCCCTCCATGCCAGGCAGGGGAAGCGTACAGTGGCACATTTGCTGCCGACAAAGACTCTGAGAAACTTTGGGCATAGTCCTGGACTGCTGAATAATTAAATCCATGAGAAGAAACAGTTTTGAAGGAGTTAGGCTGCAAGGCTCCAAGTTAAACTTGCACCATTTCCAATCCAAAAGTGCAGGTTTGGTAGCCAGAAGCGCTAACCACAACTTAAGCAACCCATGCAGAGACTCTCCCTTGTCTACTGCAAGAAGAGTTTCCTGGTCCCAGTGAGGACCATGAAGTTGCCATGATTCATAATTCTTATGAGTTCTGAGGCAGCAACTGCTCACCACTCCACCAGCCTTTGAAGATGTTTATCTGAGTATCCTCAGCTTCATTGCGTCTTATGCTGTGATTTTCACCTTTTCCTGAGCCCAGACACTAAGGTGCAGCCTCCAAAGGTTGCTCAATAAAGTTCTATAAAGCTTTGTGTTTGTCCCACAGTGACTCCTCTCCCTTCTTAGAGACCTGTCTCAACTCCATTTCCACCCAAAAAATAGAAGTCAATGGGCAGTTAACCATCATTTGCTTAAAAAAACCTTCAGTCCCTAAGAGATACTCATAAAAAGAAAATAGGTAACCATTTAGATAAAGTAAAATATATCGGTTGACTTATCTCTGTCACTAATACTAAAAATGTCTGTCCTGGTTTGGGTTAGAACAGAACAATTCTGTTCTATGATTTTTATTTTACAGCTATCTGTCTGAAGTTAGCAGCATGTTTTTGCAGAGAGTCTGCTTCTAGCAGTGATCATGCTCCATGTTTATAGTTAGTACCAAGGATTGGTATGCAAACCAAGGTCACTGCTAGATTTTGTGTACAACACTGGGGGATGCAGAAAAGTAAGGGCTGCACCTTCAGGGAGGAGTGAACAGGGCAGGTGATCCAAAATAAGCCAACAAAGTATTCCGTCCCATATATGTCATATTCAGTTTAAAGCTGAGGGATCACAAAGGTCTCGGCCCTTCTTCTCTTGGCCCTTTCGCCATTTTTGCCCCCCGTCTTCCGTTTCCCTGAGATCGAGCTGCTCTCTCGGCTTCGGGACTCTTCCTCTCTTGGTTTGGCCTTGGCAGCTTCAGCTTTACCCTGAGGCCTCCGACCCCTGTCTCAGCCCCCGGCTCAGGCCTTGGCTGGGCCCCAGGTTCTGGGCCGCATCCCTGAATCCAGCTCCCAGTTCCCGTCTGCTGCTGGGCCCTTCCACAGCATTAGTGGGGACGGGGACGGATTTACCATCAGGAGGGGTTGGGTTCGATACTGGTTTTGTGCATATTTGTATATATTTACAAATTACTATTATTATTATTATTTCATTTTTTTATAAAGCTGTTCTAGTTTCCTTTCCTAATCAATAAGTCTCTCTCCTTTATTTCATTTCTTCCCTTTTTGGTTGGGAAGGGGGAGAGAGATTCTGTTGCAGATTTGGGGGGTTCCCTGACCCCAAACTGTGACAGCGTCTTATTAATTTATTCTGTAGCAGGATGCAGGTGGAGGTATTCCTTGTCTTGCCTATTACTGCTTCCATTCCTTCAGTGAGCACTTTGCATTTGCTTCAATTGCAGACTAGTCCCATGCTGAGGGGGGGTTATACCTCTGTCAGCAAAGGAATACCACAGAGATAGGTTGGGGGGTGAGGGTGTTGAAGAATAAAAAGGCTATAGTTCATAATTATGTCATTGCATCCAATCTGAAAACTTAGATCGACTCACTTGTTGACAAGGACTGCTTTAGGAATAGAAATTATCTGTTGTCACATTCGTGGGTCAGTGAAGGAGACAGAAATACAGGAGCAATAAAATATAAGGGGCCTTGTGATTTCATGATTAGGTTTTATATTATTATTGTGGCAAGTTACTGTTTTATGGCCAGGTTTTCCTTCCACTTACGTCAATAGATCTTTTCTGCTGATTTCAGTGTTATAGATTCTCAACTTGCTCCTCACTTATTTGATGATTTTAGATTTTATATAATGTCTGTCAATTGGTGTTTCAGCAAGTTCTTGGTGATCCATCAAAAAGGCCAATAGCCTTTTACCATCTTGTCAGCTATTTTATTAGCTTCCTTTAGAATATTGAAGTTCATGAATAATAATTTTTCCTCTCCCTTTGTTGACAGTGGGGACTCTTGTTAAAAAAGTATAATTAAATAATATCTGCGACTGTGCAGCTCTATTAAAGCTCAGCCAGCAAAGAAAATGATTATGTCACCTTATCTGGGACTTTTCCCTCTATCTCTTGCTCTGCTTGATGATCTTACAGGGAAAATAATTAATGAGGCATAAAGAGTCAAAACAAGCCCTCAGAGATGCAGAGGAGGACTGGGACTAGCAATTAGACACGACATTATGTGAGTGTAACTAATCACAGGGGTAGCTTGCTTTCACCAGCAGGAAGACATGACAAGAATTGTTTAGAATGTGGGTCCATCGTCTTAAATCCTGACAAGATCAGTTCTGGTTAACAGTGTTAGCCTTACGGATAGTTGGTGGCCTGTCCAATAGTTGTTAATTTAAGAGAAAGCAGATCTTTATCCCTCTCCTACAGTGTGTGATGTCTCTTCTTTGGATGTTAGCAACATCTGCAAAGAGGCCGTGAAACCAGCTCTTGGACATCCTTGTATGTGAGGGCAGCAAAAGAAAATTCAGAAAACATTCCATTGTCTAAAATAGGACTACTTGAAGGCTTCCTATTATTTGTGAAAGTCCTGTGGCAGAGATGACACTTAGTGGTGCTTTTCTGAAAAAACATACTGAGGCCTGTTTGTTAATAGGTATTTCTGGATGATGAAGTTAGAAGGAGACATAGAGTGAGGATCATGTTCATGCTAAGATCTACCAAGATCTACTGATAAGGAAGTTTAGGAGTGCAGAACTGGAGTACTCAGTCTGACATATATTCCCATCATTTTAATGAATTATCTCAAATAACTCACTGAAACTTCTAGTTCTTTTCCATATTGGGACAAGACAACTTTTAAATTAGGCTAGCTAATGTATTTGAATAATGAAGTATAAAAAAACCCAAAACAAAACAACAAAAAAAACCCCACACAAACAAACCACTTTATCTATAGCCAATACCTAAGCAAAAACATAGTAGAGGTTACAGGATCAGTACATATGAAATTTCACACTAGTCAGATGAGACTTTCAGCTGAGAGAAGCTGCAGCAAAGGAGCAAACTCCTTGGTGACCACAGACCTTCTGGGGCCTTTGCTGGAAGTTGCCATTGGACAAACCCTTCACAGATAACTCCAGGTGAAACCAGTCTGGTTTTCTCTGCTCCTTTCCACTCTTTATAAAACAGTGTGAGTCACATCTAGAAGGCCTGGCGTAGGTAAGCGAGGTTCTTTGAAGTTTAAAAGCATAGTTTGATCCAAAATGTGTAATTTGAGTATTAATATATACTTTTTAGTACCATTTTTGAAGTAGGTTATTGCAACTTTTCTCCAAGCCTTCTGGGTCTTGTAGAATAGTCACTCAGAAACGGAGAAGATAGATGGTGCCTGTAACTGTACTTCACTCGGGGAATAATTAGTAACATTCAGCTTCAAAAAACTGAACTCGACACTTCCATCCCTGCCAAGAGCCAGGGGCTAAACAGGGAGTCTGGAGAAATTGCCTCCCAGGGAAAATACTACCAGTGAGCAGGCAAGCAGGCGACTTCATCAAAGGGAAAGATCTCTCTCGGGAACATCTGCGTCCTGCAGCTCTCTAGGTTTCTCAGGGTGACCTTCAAACATTCATATGATGCAGGGAAATCCCACTGCTGATGAAAGATTTAGTCAGAAATTTTTCCACCTGCTACAAGTGGCTTCCTCAGCAAAGAGGGAGAGCCTTGCCCCCCCATTTCCTCATGCTCCTGTGGTACCTGTTCTCTGGTTTGAACGTGCAACTGCAGCACGAATCTTCCGCAGCACTGGGGCCCAGGGAAGGTGTGGCTGCCTGCACTGGCACCCCTGGCATCACCTGGCCTGGGACCTGTCACTCTCTGTGGGGGAGAAATCCCAAACTGCTCAAGAGGGTAGACAACGCTTTATATAACAGGTGCTGCAGGGACAGGCGAGGTGACTCCCTCTGCACTGTGTTTATCTCTGTGATAAAGCCTAATGCCAGCTGACACTGCTCTGCCAAGGTTAAAGTGACTCGTAGATCTCTATTACGATGCTACTCAAATGTCTTTCCAATCCACAACTTTTTAAAAAACCAAAAGAAAACCACCTAACATTTCATCTGCTGCCAATATATAGAGTTCCATATCAGAGGTATATCAGGGGTACATTACCAGGTATGTAAACACATCCCCTATTTCATCTTAAACAGGAGAGTCATAAATATTATTTCTAAACATATCAGTACTCCAAAATTGTGGTGTATTTGGGGAAGGAGACACTCTATTTATCTCAGCTGTATGAAATGTAAAGGATGCTATGTAGTCAGAGGCAGTGATGGGTGACCCCAGGATGGGATCCTGCTCTGATGCTCTCCTGCTTTGTTTAGCGGTATTTCCCTGCTGTTCTGCTGCTCAGAGGCTGGAAGCAGCTTCCCAATATACGTTGAACAAATCTAACTGTAAAACTAGAAGTAAATCATATGTAGCATCTCTCCCTGGGGATGTGTGCTACATATACATAACAATACCTCCAACTGAGAAAGCCATTCCCTCTGTGCCTCCTTAATGGGAGGAAACTAGCACTTAATACAAATACTTTAGTAGTGTACACCCCCATTCTACTTAATCTTAGCAAAGCTTCTTTTTCCTGTTTTAAATTCAGAGCTTCAGTTCCCTTGATCCAAGAGGTTAAATACTTCAAATCACATCAGTGCCCTAAGATTGTAAAGGGCCAGCTCAATGAGGATGACTGCAAGTCGAAACATTAAGAATGCAAATTATCAGCCAAATGACAACTGTTAAGCTGTATTAAAAAGTATGTTGCTTCTGCCTAGCAGACACACAGATAGAAATGATGCTACTGTGAAATTTGGGGTAGGGGGTAACAGAATTCAAAGTAAACAGAAAGCATTTGTTCCCTTGCTGTTCACTTGCTGTTTTGAAAGCAAGCAACAGTATCACCTCAAGAAATCCGCAGCTGAGATCTGTCACCAGGCAATGTCCTTACTAATAAATACAGGATGTTGATGAATAAAGAAAAATATTAAAAGAACCTATTGTATAATACAAAATTCACCTTATTAAACCAGCTTAATACTTTCTGTGATTCATAGGTAGCAAAAAACGCCATTTAAGGCAACAACCTCTGGCTGCTGAATGCTTGCTGATGTCATATACATTACAAAAGCTGATAAAGCCTGTACAAATAGATCTGTATATCACATTGGTTTCATCTTTTCCTTCCATCAGGATACAATCCTAAACTGTGTAGAAACTAATTTGCTTTAAATGTGAAAAAGAGATTTCTTTACCAAGTCAACAGCCAGTATGCAAGGAACAGTACTTCACACATGTCCCTTGTTTTTAAATGGATGCATATTCTGCTTTTAAACTTTCTGCCACAAATGTACAAATCTGATAATGACCTCAAATCGAAACGTACCAACCAAAATATGTTCACTTCCTCCTCCTGCCTCTGCAATTAATTGCTGCTGGAGGTCAGAGAGTTAAACACTGTCTCTAGATTTTTTAAAAAATAGCTGGATGATTTTATGACACTGCTCAGATCCCTCACTCTGGCATTGTGCAGTTCACAGGGTGAATTATAGTTTAGCTGTCAGATGACATTTCACCTTTGACTCTAATAAAAGCAGGATCAACCCTCATCTTCTAAATAATGAGGGTGATACTTTGTCTCCACCAAAGTGTCCATCCTCCACTTGATGCACCACTGAGACAACCTGTTATGATAAATGACCTATTTCTACTGCATCAGTATGTTTTTTCTCATGGTGCAAAAACTGAAGAAGGCCTTAGTGCCAGCCAACAAGACTTTCATCATCTTACTGAAAACAATAATGCTATTCTCATCATACAATTTCTGATGCTTTCATAGCCTGTGTCTTATTTACTGATGGACATTGTAACTGTAGACAGCCTGCAAACAGAAACCCAGCCAAATATAAATATAGTAACACTATCTGAGTTTATAGCAAATTCTCCTGAAATGTACAGATCTACATATCCACCTTGCAGCAGGGAAATGAGACACAGCACCATTTAGCCAATCAGAAAAGTTTTGTTAATACTCAGAGCTTTTAAATGATTGTTTTCAAACATCATGAGAGAATACTTTGCACTTTGGTACGGAAATTAGTCATACACAACTGTTGCTTATATTGCAGTACTAAATATATAGCAACCTCTATTCATTCCTGATGTAAAATCTGTATTCCTAATAGGATGATTCTTTGGGGAATTATTTTCTAAGGCGCAAACTAACTTGTAGTATTTGAACATTTTTCCTCTGGCTAACATCACTGCTGCTTACGACTGGTTTCCCAGACAAAAATGTGTCAGAGGTCTGGTGCAGTCCATTACTTTTTGTCATACTTCCTTTGGAATTGGTCCATACAGACTGCCACTATCCCACAAAATATCTTTACTTGCTTGGCCCTTAGTACTTGAAAGACATTTTTTCCTTGGCTTTTTGCACACCAGGTTCTGTGAGGTAAAGCACAAGCTCATTTGCAGAAGCATCTGGAATTCATCCGTGTAAGGAGAGAGAATAGACTTGTGGAAGATAGTGTTTGTAAAATGATTACTTGCCTTCTTGATTTAATAAAGTTTTATAGAACGCGAGATTCAAGCTAATGCAGCTTTGAAACAATCAGCTGTATTTATAACAAAGTAAAAACTAATCACATCTTTTATTTGCTACTTTTCATTTACTGCACCTCAAAGTACTTCATGAAAGAGACAAATATCATCACTCCTTATTTATGAATGGCACAACTAGCAGACAAAGAAGTAAGACCAACCACCTTAAAAGTTTTTTGTGAAGATTTTATAGACTTTCCAAAACAGAGACCACAAATACCATCTGAGCAACCAACATCAAACAGCTCAATGGAGGATGATTAAAAGTATATATGCAGCCATTTTGAATTTCTGAAGTGGTTAATAAGGCATCATATGTGATACAGATTTCCTGTACTGAATTACCCACAGGAGAAGTCACCAGAAATAGAGTGACCTCTGATACTGTCAAAATTACTTCCCCTTTCTTGTCCAGAGCAGAATCCTGAGGCAGACAAGCTATCCTGCTATGAAAAATAAATCTGAAGACAACCACAGCCACTGAATGCTTTAAGAGTGCAAAAGAACAGGTCTGGCCTAAAGAGGCGGAAATGACATTTTTGGAATTGTAAGTAGTTTGCTCAAGCAATAACCAATGTATAATTGGAAGTTCCTCTAAGGAGCAATCATCTTCCTCCTTTGTGAACTGAAGCTCTGTCCAACAGCTCAAGTGTTTATAGGAATGCGATATACAATTCCTGACACTCAGGTAATGTGACTTTGATCATACTGAACATAGTCATAATTTGGAGGAAGTCTGATAGGATTAAGGAAATGTCTTTGCTATCTCTAGCCCATCACTTAGCACAAAACCCAACATGATAACTGCATATCCTGAAACAGAATAATAGATATTGGAATGATATCACCAGTGTTTCCTGCTGCAAAAACATTATGTTGAACTTGTCTTATATTTGTTAGACTGAAATCCTAATGTTAAATATTGTTCTTTAATTTTAGTTTATTATGACAAAAGTCTTTAACACTGCTATGCAATGATTTCAATTTATGAACACAAACAACAATTTTTATCATATCCTCCAGCTATACAGTATGGGATAAGCTGTTTAAGTGTCCCAAAACAGTTTTGCCAATGCACCTTCACCCTGATTGGGAATTTCCTTACTATTCTAGTCTTAGGTT
>WEIS01076642.1:51795-71639 GCA_013389965.1 Todus mexicanus | reverse complement strand
AGCCAAACCCAATACAGCATCCTTCAGAGTACAGCTGCTGCTAGGAGCAGGATGGAACAAGCAGCAGGAGCCCCAGCTTGTTCACAAACAAACGCTGCGGCTGCTCTGGTGTTCTTTCCCTGTTCACTGGGTGTCTGTTCCTTTCCATGCCCCCAGATTAACAAGCTAGTTGAGTACTACCAGCAGCTGGCTCAGAAAGAGAAGATCGAGCGGGACCGGAAGAAGCTGGTGCGACGCCGAAACTACATGCCCCTGGCCTTCTCGGTGAGCGGGGAGTACTGTGCTCGCAGAGCAGAAGGGACGCACAGCAGCCTCAGAGTAGATGGTAGCTTTTTCTTAATTGAGAACATGAAGAAAATGTGCGAGGGCACACGGGCTTCTTTAGGGACAAGTAGTTTTACACCCGTTATTGTGTATTCCGTTGCCTCTCTCCTAGTCCTCTCTGATAATGCCCGATGGGTTTACGCTTGCCATGTTACCCAGCAGTGCAATGCAGTGCAACTGCCGTAGCTTTTTCTCAGGACAGCTGCATACCACAGCTCGGTAACAGTTAGCTCAGGGTTGTCTGGCACTTTTCTGCGTGAAAACCTCAACCAAAATTAACCTTAAGACTTGGTTGTGGCCTGAATGACTTGTTTTATTGTAACTGGCCGGTCAGCGCTTACTCCGTTTAGCCGGGTGACTGCCTATGCTTGCTACTTCTCGATTAACTGTGCTTGCTCTCTGCTCTTGCTTGTGTCTTATGGCTGCATTTTTTGTCTCCGTTGCTACCTGCTGCTATTTTGGGGGCTCTCCGCAGCAACATACTATACACGTAGTGGTAAGTCTTTTCACAGTTTCTGCTGGTGTTAAAGCTCTCACGGTACCGACTGAAGGGGAGGAACAGATCCTACTCTTCACTGTGCCTCAGGGCCTCTGACTTGGATGTGTCTAGAGCAAACGCAGGTGAAGGCTCACTGGTTAGAGGGTAGCGTTTGTTACCAAAAAAAAAAATCCCAAGGGGTTTAGTAGTTTACAAACAGGGCAGTGTCTTTGGGTAAGTAATGTGCTCGAGAAGCCATCCTTCACCATGCTTGGCTGAGACACGACCCTGTCTGCCTGAGGAAAGTGGCACTAACGTTGATCTTCTGATCCCTGAAAAATCACCAGGGTAGGCTGATGCTCAGATTTCTTGTTTGGTGAGAGTTCAGGTTTTCTGTCCTGCCCAGAAGGAAGATTTCCACCTCCAGCCTCCATGAACAGTTCAGCTGTAGAAAGCTGAGGAGTAGCTCAGTTACTCCTGCCAAGGGCCGGTGCCTGGTGAGAGAGACCTGTAGGTATGAGGCTTGTAGGAGGCTGAACCTTCCGGCTGCTTCTAGTAGTGCTGCAGAGCATTTCAGTGGATGCGTACCCACATCAACCCAGTTCTTCTGGCAGCTGCGAGCTCTCATCCTGCACTTCTTGACGTGCTATTGCTCTGAAGAGAAGATCAAGGGGAAATGTGTCAGTAGCGCAGGCTGGTGATGTAAGGAAAGAGCAAAAGCTTTAGAAGCAGTAGCTACGTATGTCTGCCTCTCCCTGTTTGCAGTGTGGTGGTAATTGTCTTCTCCTTACTAACAGTCTGAGCAGAAAAAGAAATAATTGGGGAAGTATTGAATACCTGAATACCTTTTCCTTTTTGCTTTCCTTTGCTTGTCTCCCTGTGCTTGTCACGCAGCTCAGAGGATGAGTTTGCAGTGGGTGTCTCTGTGCCAGCAGGAAGCAGACCGAAGCTGACAGTTCCTTTTTGCCTTGTAGGACAAATACGGCCTTGGAACCAGGCTGCAACGGCAGCGGCCCGGAGCTCCCATCAGCGCCCTCGCTGGACTCTCGTGAGTCTCGGGGGTGGGGTTGCCTTTGTGGGAAGGATGGGAGGTGTAGGCAAGAAAGAATAGAGCAGCTTCAGAAAGGTGATGAGCATATTAGCTGCTAACATCTCTTCAACACTCCTCTCGCTGCTAAGTCCTCAGGCTTCTCTGTGCAGCAGCTCCAGATGTTTTGCTTTCTCCCAACAGAAACAAATGGCTGCTCACGTCCTTGTGCAGTTATTATTGTCCTGCAGTCTCAGCTCTTGCTCTTATCTGTGTTACAGTGCGGTTACTGCTGTTGCTCTCTGTCAGAGCGTGTGTGCTGTGTTTTGTAACTGAGGTATTCCTCATCTTGCTTCAGCCTGAAAGAAGGAGAGGACCAGAAGGAGATCAAGATTGAGCCAGCTGATGCAGTGGAAGAAGTGGAACCTCTTCCTGAGGATTACTACACAAGACCAATCAATCTGACAGAAGGTAACACCTTAATATTCTGTCACTTTTTGCCCTTACATTTTATAATATGGGCAGTGCCTGGAAACTTGTCTGTTGAGTTCCTAATGGCCCGAGATTTTAGTAATTTAGATTGAAGTGGCAGGAAATTTGTGGGTTTTTTTAAAATGATAGCTTTGAATGCAGCCTCAGCTTTATGTTGGACACGGAAAGCGTAGAGCCAAATACATCAGGCCTTGTAACAGTTACTTCATTTTCTTGCTGACTGTAACTCCTTTACATGTGAAGTGTCAGCTTTTGGATGGTGAAAAGAGCTGACGACCTTTTTCAAATAACAGAAGGAAATAAAGAAGCTACTGGGGAGTTGGAACCAAAACTGACCTGTTAAGTAACAACCGCGCATTACTTTGACGTCGGCCTGGAACAGCTTGCGTACACTTGCCAGTGATTTAGCTGGCTTATGATTTAATCAGCAAATATTGTAACTTGGTCAATGAAACTTAGGAGCGAATGAGATGAAACAGCAGGTACAGAAAGCACCGTGGACTTGCTGCTGAGGTAGCTCTATGTAGGACAAATGTTCTCGTTAAACCTGCAGACCTACAAAATTCCCCAATATTAATTAATTCATGAAAGGTTTATGGAAAGGGCTAGATCATCTCAATCTCCTTTTCTCATGAGACTGTCAACAGGGAGAGTCTGCTGGTAAAGAAGACAACTTTTCTGGCTCCCCACAGTGAGAGAAAGGCTGCCAGGTGGCTCGCTGCCTCTTAGACACTGGCAGCAGTGAGGAGCCAGCTCTTTGGGGAGAAATGCAGGGGAAGTTTGGCTGCTGGGACAACTTTGCCTCAGGAGCTATGTAACGGCTAATTGTGTGCTGAGTCTGAGTTATGCAGACTCCTTGCTGAGAAGCTGTGTATTGTCCTCTTGCAGCACCCAGCTAGGAAAACTCATTTGCCCTTGGCAGGGCAAGAACGTATTTTCTAGATGATTACAAAATTCAGCTGAGCTTTGAGGAGAGGTCAGGGTCCCTTGTTTCTCCTGGGCTGGCACCGATGTTGCTCTCATGTTACTGTGCCCAGTAAGAGCAGCTCTTTGTACAACTTTTACCTTCCGTTCATTCGCTGCCAGAAACGGTGACACTTGCCTGTGGCTTCTGACTTACTGGGTGCAGGTTGAAATTAAGTTTCTCAGAGATCGTAGCGTGTCTGCGCGCAGCGCACTGCACATTTGCTCCTAGGCCAGAGCTAAGTAGAGCCTGGCTCGAGTTTCAGTGCCTGAGCGAGACGTTAATTTGTCTTGCTTTCCGTTGTGTGCCCAGTGACGACTCTGCGTCAGCGTCTGCTGCAGCCTGACTTCCAGCCCATCTGCGCCTCCCAGCTCTACCCGCGTCACAAGCACCTCCTGATTAAACGCTCACTGCGCTGCCGGGTAGGTCGTTAATTACAAAAAAGCGCTTTTTCTAGGCTCATAGAACTTAAGTTATGGGAAATGGGAAGAAACAAAACACTCTTTTTAATAGAAACTCCCAAAGGCACCTGGTTGTTGAAAGTTCTCAGCCAAATTACTGGTAATGAGGAGATGAGGGCAGCCGCCCCATCTCTGACGTGATGAAGGTTGTGAAAGGGGGGCAACGTTGTCAAAGGTGCATAAAGATTCAAAGGTGGGTTTGCGTAAGGGCCTGTGTGCTCTGCCCAGCCAAGGAATCCCAGAACGCTGCCAGTACAGTCAGAATTTAAAAGTTTCTGCTACCACTAAAGAGAAAAATCAGCAAACAAAATATTAGTGCAGAGTACAGAAGATGCCCTTAGAGTGAAGGCAGAAAGAGGAAAGTGTGTGTCTGCACCCTGTCTTCTGGTGCTGACTGATGTATCTTTATGTCTAGAAATGTGAACATAACCTGAGCAAACCGGAATTCAATCCAACGTCTATCAAATTCAAGATTCAGCTGGTTGCTGTGTAAGTAAGATACGGGGACTGGGGAGAACAGCGGCCTATCCACGCTTCATGAATACCCTCTATTTTAATTTCTTTTATACTCTCGATTTGACCTCTTGTACAATTGTGCCATCCCTTAAGATGGTGTAGTCAGTTTTTGACTATCTTCAGCTTACCTGTAGTAGGTTTACTTCCTGATCTTCTGAGTGGTTTGCTGAAGATTTCAGCTCTTTGAAAAACGATTCGCATGCTCTGCCTGCCCCACGCCATAGCAGGAGTTTGTAGGATTAGGCTTCTACAGCAAAAGGGCACTTAGTTTTTCTTTTTAACATAAGCTAAGCTCTGATAGCATTGAACAAGTTACCTGGATATCTGTGAAGACATCCCTGGATTTGAGGAGGCAGGTTACAGACAGCACCACAGTCCCTCACGGTCATTTGCTTTGTTCTTCTTCTAGTAACTACATCCCTGAAGTGCGAATCATGTCTATTCCCAACCTGCGCTACATGAAGGTCAGTACTCGATTCCAGAAACGTCTTGGGGTGAGACACAGCCACAGGTGTGGGTGGTGTGACCTTTTTGGAAGGTGATGTGGTGTGATGGTTGTTCCCTGAGGGCTTTGCTCGCTCTGTTTGGAGAGGCTGCAGGGTTTAAGGGAGTGGTTGGAATAACGCCGTGTGTATGTACTTGTCACTCTGTGTGAGTAGATCACCGCGCAGTGTGACGTCTGGCATCACAAACACATGCTGATATCTGAAGAGTAAAAGGTGTGGAGTTGAGATCTTGGCTAGATTCCGAAGATGAGTATTTGTTGTGTTACGAAGGAGTGCTGCGTGGTATCGGTGCCTTTCCCACTGCCTGGGGGTGTTCGCTGTCCATCCCTGAACTGGATTTGATGCAGTTTTTGAAGGTGTTGATAAATCATAGAAGATTGAGGTGCTGCCAGTAATGATGAATTTTAGAATAATTGCTTCTTGAGCTGTGATTCCTGAATTTCCCCAGGAGAGCCAAGTCCTTCTGACTCTGACCAACCCAGTGGAGAACATCACACACGTCACGCTGCTGGAGTGCGAGGAGGGAGACCCTGACAACATCAACAGCACTGCCAAGGTATCGTACCCTCCTGCTGTGCCAGCCCAGACCCCTTCCAAGGCTTCCTGCTCCCAGTTATCCTTCCACAGCTCACACTTTTCATATGTCCTTCAGTCCCTGCTGACTGTGCTGCATTTTCCTCCTTGGAGCTTAAGTGACTGTCACCAATGGAAACATCAGCTTATAAAGCCTTTTGCAGTGGTGTCTTGTTCATTGAGATCCAGAACCCATGGGAGAAATACCTGAGTTCACTGGTGTAGTGGTAACCAGGTGGTACTGGAGCAGAAGAAAGCCAGGATGAATCCCTTCTCTGTTGAACTGTAGCAAGGCAGCCCTCAGAAGGGGAGGGCGCTCTCCCGCTCGCAGTGTAGGTGGTGCTTCGTGCTGAAAGGCTGCTCCTCTCCGTGCTGTTTCAGGTGGCAGTTCCTCCCAAGGAGCTTATTCTGGCTGGCAAAGATGCTGCAGCAGAATACGATGAGCTGGCGGAGCCTCAGGACTTCCAGGATGACCCTGAGTGAGTGTTTCCTGTCCTGAGGGGATCCTGTCCCTTGAAACTTGGCACTTCATCCACACAACTCACTCTTTGTCTTTGTCTTCAGCATGTTTTTTTCAGGTTTCCTTGGGGTTGGGGGTAGGTTTTGCGGGGTGGAGTCAGAGGTTAGCAATGCAAATCTTTCTGCCCATGGTTTGGAGATGTGGAGATGTTTCCTGTGAGGCAAGGTGTGCTGATCTCGCAGCTGAGTTAGAGGCGGCAACACCAACTCTCCAGGAATACTCTGTGTGATCTTCACAAGCCAAGGGGGCACAGTAGCGGTGAGAGCTGCACGGTCGGTGTGTGGCAGAGCTGTCTCTGGCCTTCAAAATGGCAAAGGTTCTGCAGCCTCTTAGAGCAGCTGGAGCTGTAGATTCTGGTCCTTCCCTGTTGCACTGCCAGGTACATAACACCTGCAGCCAGAGCAGGGAGGTTCTGTTGGACGAGTGCACCAGCAGCTGCCAGCATGAAATGGGGTTCCCATGTTGTGGTGAAGCAGGAGGGGCTGCAGGCCCCCCGTGAAAAGAGCAGCGGGGAGTAAGCTACAAGGCAGGGCCACTCGTATTTGGCCACAAACTGAGCATCCCTGTTCCGTGGTGTCTGAATAAATCTCTCAGAACAATTGTTTGAGAACTTGGCTGACCCAGTGTTCTTTTGTTCTCTGCCTCGCAGCGTTATCGCCTTCAGAAAAGCCAATAAGGTGGGAGTTTTCATCAAGGTCACCCCTCAGAAAGAAGAGGGCGAGGTCACCGTGAGTTTCAAGATGAAGCACGAGTTTAAAAACCTGGCAGCTCCCATCCGGCCCAGCGAGGAAGGCGAACATAGCTCTGAGGTCATCTGGCTCACCCACCACGTGGAGCTCAGCCTCGGCCCGGTGCTCCCATAAACACTCCCGCCGCCCGCGCCCCGCCGGCTGGCCGCACGATGGGCTGGCACAGCCAGGACAGCACCCGCTGAAACCTTGGGCGAGAGCTCCTTTGTGATGTGTCGGGGTGTGCTGCCAGGGGCGGCCGAGGCTGCCGTGGTTTGGGATGGTTTGTTCTCTCTCTCCTCTTGTCGTAGTGCCCACTAACCACTGCTCCGCTTCCCTGCGCCGCCGCAGGCTAGTTTATCCCGCAGCACGTGTTCCGGCACAGAGAAAGGGCTGTCTTTCTCCAGGTTTGCACTACACCCCGCTGAATTTGGCTTTATCGACTGAAAAGAACCCGTGTTGTTTTTCCTTCGTGTCCGCTCACAAACCTGATGTCGCACACTCCAGCGTGAGCAGCTCTTTTTCACACGTAGCCCTTCCCGAGCAGAGGCTTTAGGAGGTGGCCACCTCTGCTCAGTTCCTAGCAAGTTCCCAGCAGCAGCACGAGCTTGCTTTGGGTTTTCTGCTTCCTCCTAGGACACCTCAGCTGTGGGGGATTGGGACCTGCAGCCCTGCCGCTTGGGCAGCTGTAGCTTAGCCGAGGCCGCAGGTCTGTTTTCACCAAGGAAATGATCAGTTTGCCTTTCAGCTCGACACGTGGCATGCTGCAGCGCTCCCGGGCTGCGTTGCGGGGGGCTGTGGCAGCATGATGCGCAGTGAGCTGCGAATGCAGGTTCTGCTACAGCTCTAGACTGAGGCAGGGACACTCCGGAGAGGCTGCCTTTAGATCAGTTCAATCAATTTAGATCCTGTCTTTAAATCAATGAAAGTGTGTTAATAGGGGTAGTGATGGGAGTGTGGACCCTGGAGAGTTAAGACTGGCTCTGGTATACACAGAACTCCAGAGGCTGTTGCAGTCCCATGGTCTTGTCTTTTTTCAGTTAGGGTGTGTGGGAGGGAGGGTAAAGGTGGGGAGACAGTTACACGTTAACTAGCGTACGTTGTACCGCAGGGCAATTTAGCTGGGCTGTAATTTGGCTGTAGTCCAGGCTATAATTGGTAATTAAGAGCAGCGTATCCGGGATACTGAATCCCCAGTAACGGCGCAGCTTAGTGCAGGCAGGTGAGATCACTCTGCTGTGGAGCATTCCCAGCTCAGACACTGACCTTCACTAAGCAAACGGTGCTGGGAAAGGCTCGAATCCCAGCCAGCGCTTGTGCCACGCTGCTGCCAGCCTGGAGCTGCAGATCTCTGTGAGAGGGGGCTGCCCGCTCTGCTCTGCTCTCTGGAGGTGGTGGTGATGGTGCAGCACCTGAAAGCTTGAGAAACCCGCCAGGGGGTGTGCCCGGGGGCCACATGCCTTGCAGCCCAGCTCCTGCAGCGGGTCTCCGAGCAGTGAGGCACCGCACTCACCTCTTGGTGTGGATTACACGCAGGTGTACGGTGTGAGTTGGAGAGTTGTAGTTCGTAGTTAACGTCTAGTGGTAGTGCCTGCTGCGGCTTTTACCTGTCCTGTAACAGTGCTTGCCCTCTGGCCGGCGCTTCTCCTCTTCAGTAGCCGAAGGAGCCGCCACGCTTGTGACACTAATGGCCAAGAGCCTTCCCTGAGATGCTGAGGTGGCCCAGAGCCTCCCTGGTGTCACTAAGATGGCCAAGAGCCTTCCTGGTGGCACTGAGGTGGCCAAGAGCCAGCAGCCGGCCTCCCCGTGCCATCCCCCCAGTGCTGGGCAGACCCCTTGGCCGTCCCAAGCGGCGTATGAGCGTAGGGTGTTGGGAGCGGCCCTGGCAGCCCGGGGAGTTGCTGTTGCTGTTCCTGCCCCGGAGGAGAGGCCTGGCTCTGGGTGGCGTGTCCCCTGTGTCCCCCTCCCTGCTTGGCGTCCTGTAGTGCCCTTCAATAAAAGCAAACGTGGCTCTCGGAGGCTCTGCCCTGCTTCTTACGCGGCGCTTCGGGACAGAATCAGTATTTTGAAGAAAATAAAGCTAAGCCACACACACACGCTCCTTCCCCAGGAAGTCCTCCCGTCCCGCCGCTCTATGGTTGGCCGTGCCTAGAGCGGCTGTCGACACCCCCGCTCGTCGCCGGCGGAAGTGGCGTCACTTCCGGTTCCCGCCGCCTGCCGGGAGCGAGGCGCTGCGGGCCGGGCCGGGCCGAGCGGAGCCGCCACCGCCGCCATGTCCACGTCGCTGGGCTCCAACACCTACAACCGGCAGAACTGGGAGGACGCGGTGAGCGCGGCGGGCCGGGCCGGGGCTGTCCCGGGGCTGTCCCGGCTGCCGAGCGGGGGCGAGGCCCTGCTCTGGGAGCAGCCGCCCCGCCCCGGCCCTGCCGCCGCTCGGGGTGTCTGGGAGGGCTGAGCTGCTACAGCCCGGCCTGGGTGGGCGCGGGGAGAACAATAGATGCTAAGGGATAAGGGGGTGTTTGTGTGTGTGTTTCATCTCCTGCAGTCAGGTCGCTGAGGAGTTGAGATCTCAAGGATAGGCTGGGGTTTGTGTGTGTGTGTCTCTGTGTCGTTTCTTTGTTCTAAGTTTTAGTTCAAGCTGGAATCGCTACCAGGTGATGGGTCCTTCATAACATGGGCCTTGAGTCACACAGAATCACAGATTGTTTGGGATTGGACAGCTCCTCCAGTCCAATCCCCCCATTGCCGGAGCAGGATCACCTAGAGCAAGTCCCACAGGAACTCGTCCAGACGGGTTTGAAACGTCTCCAGAGAAGGAGACTCCACATCCCCCCTGGGCAGCCTGGGCCAGGCTCTGGCACCCTCACTGCAAAGAAGTTTTTCCTAATATTTAAGTCATGGCTTGAGGCTTTCCCAGAGACTCTTTGAATGAGCCTCTCCACACCTTCCAAACGGTGAGATTAATTCATCTCAGCAGCGTTAGTTTAGGGTGTGATCAGAGTGTTTAGAGTGTGATTGAAGCATTCAGAGTGTGATCGGAGTGCTGTTGCGATGACAGTTTGCTCAGTTTGCTGTAAATTCTGAATTTTCTCTTTTTTTCCCCCCTTCTCGACTCAGGACTTCCCTATTCTGTGCCAGACATGCCTCGGAGAAAACCCTTATATTCGAATGGTACGTACGTGCCTGCTTGCCCGCCCAGCCCTCTCCTCTCTGTCGGCCCTAGAACTGTTGGGTTCCGGGGGCTACAATAAGCCCGGCTACAGGAGGAGATGCTGAGGGGCATGTACATCCCTAATTAGTTGGTTCAACGGGATTTAGTTCCGGCTGTTGTTGGTAGGTGATACCGTGGTGTTAGGTACAAGGTTTGAGAGTGAATCAGTCCAAAAGGAGAGCGGGATGGTATAGTCCAAAGCCTGGAATGCAGGAAATACCAGAGAGCAAAGCTTTGGTGCTGGTCAGTCACGTGATACAGGGTTGCTGAAACATGAAATCGCTTAGCACGGTTCCTAAAATGGGAAGGATGTCACAGAATCAGGATGTTTGGGGTTGGAAGGGACCTGGAAAGATCATCTAGTCCAATCCCGCAACTGGAGCAGGATCACCTAGATACGTGCCTGTCAAAATAAGTTAGAGTTGTCCTATGAAGGCAGTAATTTAAATTCTCGTTTGTTTACCTTGGTTTCTTCCGTGCTGAATGAGTCAGGCCCTTTTATGTTGTTTTTCTCCATGGGCATCCCCTTCCCTTCACGTTTCTGTCCCACTGAGTTTGCCCAGAGAGATCGTGATATTTTTGTGAACCGTAACCCTGCAGCCGGCAGAGCTGATGCTCCAAAACCTGCTCGTTTTTGTCGACTTACTTCCCATAACATCATCTTTGCTTAAAAAGAGCTCTTGGTGTTGCATTTCATTCTTCCCTTTCATCAGCGTGTGAGGTGCAACTTAAAATTATGTGGTTTTAGTGAATGTTTCTGAAACAAAATCGGATGCTGAGGTTTTTTAAGGGTGGGGGGTTTTTTGTCCCATTGATCTGCCCAGATGTAAGCCCGAAACAAAGGGTGGAGTGAGTCTGAACGCAGCATCCTTAGGAAACAAACGCTGTCCTATAGCATCAATATGTTTTGTGGGTTTGTGTTGAATCGATAGTAATTCCTGTTTTCTTTTATTGTTTTTTTTTTTATTATTATTACGTTTCAGACCAAAGAAAAATACGGCAAAGAATGCAAGGTAGGTTTGTTGCCTTGTGAAGAAAGCTCACCTCGGAATGACACATTTTTAACGTTAAAAACCCCGCAGTGCTTATCTGGGGTAACAAATAAAGCGTTTACGTAACTACGTAAGTTTTTGGGTCAGCCTCCTCTGCGCTTTGTTAGGCAGCCGGTTGGTCTTAAAACGATAAAATCACTGAAGGCTGTTCAGATGGAGTTGGGACCGGCTCACCTTCATCAGAATTGGGTTTTGCAGATTTCGTTGTGCTCTGTTTGAAAGCGTTTCGGCGTTTCCAGTGATCTCCCGTTTTCCCTTACGAGTTTGTTTCTGCACATAAGCAGTGCACGAACAACCGGAGTCGAGGTTATGCTGGGAGTACATTCCTCCTGGCTGTGCAGTTCGTGTCAGCTGCCCGAGAAACTCTCCGCGTTTATTTCTGAGGTAGCAAGAAATACTCAGTATTGTCTTGACTGAGGGAAATCAGAGGAGATTTCTCCCCTTTTACCAATTGTTACCTGAGGTAGGGAGAAGGAATGTGTGGAAATCTTGTTTCCCTTCCTCAAACCGTCCGAGCAGCAGAAGCAGATGCATCATTTCACCAGATAAGACAGAGCGGTAGTTGTCTTCTGGACCAAACATTTCCTAAGCTCTCCCTGGGCTTGTGCTCTGCTGGTGACTGATTTACACACAGCTGGGGGTTTATCTCTAGCAGCTCTACACTGACAGCACCTGGAGTGAAGGAGAATTTCCTTTTCCTTTGAGTAGATCTCCTTTCAGCACTCGGGTTATTATAATAAATAAAATAACCCCACCACAACAAGGAAAAAAACCTTCTTAAAACTTCCTGCTGTCCAAGTAAGGCACAAATAGAAACAAATATTTCTTGAGCTCTGAGTCTTAGTGCTAAGATGAAAAAATTATTTACAATTTAAAGAGATGAGATGCGTTTGGAGTGTGAAGTTTCCGTGCAAGAACCAGAACGGTAACTCCGTTGCCGGGTAATAGTGATACAAATACTGACTTTCTGTCTTGCAGATTTGTGCCAGGCCCTTCACCGTGTTCCGCTGGTGCCCTGGTGTCCGTATGCGCTTCAAGAAAACAGAAGTGTGCCAGACGTGCAGCAAGCTGAAGAATGTCTGTCAGACCTGCCTGCTTGACCTGGAATATGGTGTGTACCAAAAAAATGGAAGCTAACAGAAGCAACTGCTCTGCTTGTCTCTGAAATGACAGTTGGGGAAGTGTCTTTATACGTGTGTATGTCCTTGGCACGGTTGTCTCTGGACAGTCTTTGAGTAGAGCAAGTCTTGATCCTGCCTCTGCTGAGATTCAGGGCAGGGTAGTGCATGAGCAGAGGACTTTTCTCTGCCTAATGTGGTTGCAGTAACTGTTCCTGCTCTTTCAGCTTGTGCTTCGTATGGATTTGTTGGTTTTGTTTCATTCTAGGTTTGCCTATTCAAGTGCGGGATGCAGGACTCTCCCTGAAGGACGAAATGCCCAAGTCTGATGTCAATAAAGAGTATTACACCCAGAACATGGAGCGAGAGGTGAGAGCTGTGCTCCCTGCGGGTGGGCGTGCACAGGGGAGCAGTGACCTAGCTCATCTCAGAATCGCTGGCGTGCTCTGGTTCTGTGCGGTACTTTCCAGTGGTGATATGGACGTAATCATTTGTGGTTTGGCTGCTGTTTAGATATCCAACTCCGATGGCACCAGACCGGTTGGTGCGCTCGGCAAAGCTACTTCTACCAGCGACATGCTGCTGAAGCTGGCTCGGACCACTCCTTACTATAAGCGTAACCGTCCTCACATCTGTTCCTTCTGGGTCAAAGGAGAATGCAAGAGAGGAGAAGAGTGTCCCTACAGGTACGGACACACTGAATCCCTTCCCCGTGGTCACACGCAGCTCCCCTCGGGCTTCCAGGAGCAGGAGCTGCTGCAGCAGACAGGAGAGCAGCACCATCACTGGGGTCAGTGCGGAACGCGTTTGGTGGGCACGCAGCGCCGGCGAATGCATCCTTGTCGTGGCAGGTTCCTCTGTGAGGACTTACCCATGTGGCCTTGTCGTGTTTTGCTGAAGCAGTGACTGCAGCTCTTCTCTTGCATGGTTAATTTTTCCCCTTCGTGGCCTCAGTCCCCTCAGTCAGAGATCTTTGTGCTTGAGCAAGAGACAGTTTGAAATCCAGCTCCTGTAGTTTGTAGTGTTGAGTGCTGAGCTGTCAGAAGTGGCATTCATTCAGAACTTGAGGCCGCCCCGGCTGCAATTTCAGTTCTCGGGGCTTTGTCCCAGTTTGGCCTGTTGATGTGAGCGGGGTTAAGCACGTAAGTGACCAGAGGCCATGAGAAGGGAAGGCAGCAGTTACGGTCACTGTGACCCGGTGCAGCTGTGACTGAGGTTCTGAAACACGTCGTTTGCTGCCTTTAGGCATGAGAAACCTACAGATCCAGATGATCCTCTGGCTGATCAGAACATCAAAGATCGCTACTATGGAATTAATGATCCCGTGGCCGATAAACTGCTGAAACGAGCGTCAACCATGCCTCGCCTAGACCCCCCTGACGACAAGACCATTACTACGCTGTACGTTGGAGGGCTTGGAGACACTATCACTGAATCGGATCTCAGGTGTGTTGGGGAGTTTGCATTGCCCTTGCCTTTGTTATTTGACGCTTTGATTACTGCTCATCTTCAAGGGAGGAAGTCTCTCTTGCAAGGAAAAAATTAATAAATCTGGTTTTCAGTTTTCTGAATTCAGAACTGGTTGGTGGGCAAGTGCAGAGGAGTGCCAGCTTGCTGGAGAACAGATAAACAGGCACATTTCAAATGCTTCGATTATAATTTCTCCCCCTGCAGATGAGTCATCCTTCTGAGCTGTTCGGGATACTGTATTAACTCTTCTTACAAGAAGGTCCCACAGCCTCTCTCTAGCTAGCAGCTAAGAAAAGCTGCTGCCGAGTTTTTATTGCTCCATAATTGCACAGAGGGGCAAGTGACTTGGTTTCTAATGGTTAGTTTGAGGTGGCGGTGGAGAAGAGAGGATCTGAGCATCCCTATTTCAGCACTACTCTGCGATGTACCCTGCAGGTGGGAGGGGTGGTGTTTCCTAAGCATTATTTTTTTCCCCACGCAGAAATCACTTCTACCAGTTTGGGGAGATTCGGACGATAACCGTAGTGCAGAGACAACAATGTGCTTTCATCCAGTTTGCCACCCGGCAAGCTGCGGAAGTGGCGGCTGAGAAATCCTTCAACAAGCTCATTGTCAATGGTCGCAGGCTCAATGTCAAATGGGGAAGGTGAGTGCCGAGGGAGGAAGCGTTGAGGACACCACCACGAGGTTCTCCACTCAGTTTGTCCAGTCCTGATGTGCAGGATTGGATGTTACGCTGGAGCAGATACTGATTGGTAAATAAGTGGGGGCCTCTTACAGTTTGGTTTTCTTTCAGCAGTGACACCTGGGTTGGAGATGACACAGATTGCACAAATGCATTTCAAATTTTTCATCTTTGGCCTGAAGCAACAGATCTGGATTAGATAATGTGAAACTATCGTGCTGTGAATATCTGCTTATCCTGCTTTTTCTCATCGTTGTTCTCAAAACTTTTGTCTGGTTTTTAGGTCTCAGGCAGCAAGGGGAAAAGAAAAGGACAAGGAAGGTACTACAGAATCCGGGATAAAGCTGGAGCCAGTTCCAGGACTTCCTGGAGGTAAGGGAGTTGTTTTCATCTCTGAAATGCTTAACGCTGAGCTGCATCCATGAGAGAGGCTGGTGTGAAACCTCTGGAGCAGTGACAGTGCTCAGGTCGGTAGAGGCGCCAGTGAGCCCAGAGCAGTCACTTACTGGTTTGCAGCAGAGCTGGCTGGGATGGGAGAGGAGCTTTAGAAGCCAATTCTTGTTGAAAAGGGAGTGATTTATGTGATGAGTGAAAAGTTAAAGCTAAATTACGGTTTCTTAGGTCTGAGATACTGGCAACTCGGGTTTTTCAAGGCTCAGTTGATGTTTTCTGCATCCGCTGAGTGCTGTATGATGGAAAAAGCAACGCTGATTTTGGGTGAAGAAAAAGGGTGACTGCTCTGAGGTTTCAGTGTGGTCCCGCTTCTCCCTCTGGTTCACACGTTGCCATAGTGGCAGCGCTTTGCCCTTGTGGAAGAGCCGATTGTGCCTCCTCTCTGAAGGCAGATACCTCTGCATATCCTGAGTGATTCCATCATAACCACCGTCTACTTCTCCTGCAGCTTTGCCTCCTCCTCCAGCTGCAGAAGAGGAGGCTTCTGCAAATTACTTCAACCTACCTCCGAGTGGCCCTCCCGCCGTGGTTAACATTGCCTTGCCACCGCCTCCCGGCATTGCTCCGCCACCGCCTCCAGGTACTTGGGCTTCTCCTACAAGCGGGGTGTCTAACTTGGCGTTAGACCATCGAGTCCTCCTTGCCTGGCGGTGCTGTAGTGCCGATGCTTGCCCCGAGTTGTTTTTCCTCCTCCCTGGTCGCGCAGTGTAAACCGATGATCTAAAACGAGCTGTCAGCACAGTTTAATTAAACGGAGCTGCTTGCCCTGGTGGGTATTTATTCACTTGCAAATTCTCAGGCATGTCAGAGATCCCTGTTACTGGTACCGAGAACTGCTCAGTGCTTCTGCTGCCGGTGGAAATGCCGCGCTATCCTGAGCTTCAAAGGGCAATTCTGCAGCTGGTTGAACGCCAGTCCGTGTTTGGCTCTGTGTATGTGTCCAGAGGCCCTGGGTTTGGGGGATGTCGGGCTGTTGTGGATGTGTGTGCTTTGCTCTGTGATCGAGTAGAAAGGATTTAGATGGTGTTACAGACACCTGTCCGGGCCCCTACCAGTGTTTATCTGTGAGTAAGGATGTGTGTTGTGTAGGGATGGCCCCCAGCTGCACTGGCAAGAGGGGAAGGCGTTTGGAGCTTTGAAGGATCATGAGAGATGTGTGCCTTTCGAAGGCCCAGCTGTGAGCCAGATGGTTTTTGCCCGTATTTTCGAGCAGCGGTACATCTGCGCTGGCTCCGTCGCTTTGTCTGAAGCTGTTAACTTTGTTCCTGCAGGTTTTGGACCGCACATGTTCCACGCCATGGGGCCCCCGCCTCCCTTCATGAGAGCCCCGGGCCCCATTCACTACCCGTCGCAGGATCCCCAGCGGATGGGCGCCCACGCGGGGAAGCACAGCAGCCCCTAGCACATCCCACCACCCTCCTCATCGTCGTCGAAGTAAATGTTATTTTCTAGTTACCGTGGTAGCACCATATGTTGAGCTAGAGCAGCCTTATTTCCCTGCTTGCAGACGCTGGGTGAGCCGAGCTCCGTGTCTCCGCTAGCTAATCCCTTTGTCCATACATCCCAGAGGTGTTATTTAGTGGGGGGTCAGGGGGTGGGGGCAGGCAGAGGGGCTGCCGGGGGCTGTGGATCAGGTGTAGCAGGGTTACAGAGCTATCCCTGTATCCCCTTTGCACACTTTGGAAATAAACTTGTGGAAAAAACCCAAACCCAAAGTCTTTTCAAGCCCATTTGATATCCTCAATCTGAACGCTATGGACTGTTTAAATGTAGCCGGGGACTCTGTCTAGTAACTAATGACTCGTTATTCTAATGAGGTATGAAACCAGGACTGAGGAGGAGCTGCCAAACAAGCACGTCAGAGGTGCCAAACTCATAACTTTGACTTATTATTGCCACAAAATTTTTCTCCCTTCTTTTTCCTGACTTGCTGAAAAAATCCCCAAGCCTTCTTTTGATGCTTCACTTCTAATCCTGCAAGTCCTGAACCAGAGAAGTGTTGGGTGACGTGAGCAGCCCCTGGGGGGTGACATGTCGCCTGTTCTGGGTGGGTGAAGGCCCCCACCATGGCTGATGTTGCCGACAGCTGCAGGAGGAGGACACGGGGCAGCTACAAGCTTGTCTCGGGTATATTTGGAACATGATTTGGGTTTTTGAGGGCTGTGGGTACAGACTCCTCTTAAACTGTGAGACAGATCCCACCTCGTCCTGCTTTGGTAAGACAAGGAAGTTTTCTCTGTGTGCCCCAGCTGTAGTGTTTGCCCCAGAGCCGCCATGTCCTGCCCAGAGCCGGCCGTGGGGACGGTGTGTGTAACGTGGCTGGAGGATTGTGAGTTTGTCTGTTTGTCAGCTGCTCTCATGATGAATCTGCGGCCATCCTTCTGTAAAGCAAAGCGTGATGGGATCTGTTCTGAAGCTCCATTCGCTTGTTCTAAAAAAATACATTAAAATACTTGAATTTTTCGACGGTTTGCTCAGACCCTGCTTCCTGGAGCACAGTGTCCGAGGGCTTCATCTTACTTCTCTTTGGCTGCTGCTGAAGCCAGGATGACTTTGGGCAATGACAGCGGGTCCACTTCTAGTTTCATGTGTGGGTCCCACAGCTGCTGCCAGCCCCGCCGGGCTGTTGGAGGTGGCACAGCACACGTGGCACCGGGGTGTTGCTGCCAGGCGGGCCAGGGGCCGGCTTGCTCTGGGGAAAGAGCGGGGCTGTGGCGCAGGTACTTTAGTTCAGCTTTTTGAGCCACCCTGCGGCAGTGCTGGAGGACGGGCAGAGGCGTTTGCTCCTGCTCTGGCCCAGCCTCTGCCGTCGGGGCCCATGGGCTCCGTGCAGACCACTCAGATACAAACAGACTCGACATTACCACAATTTATTTATTATTTCCAGCCAGGTCCCCGGGGGTACACGGGTTCTTCAGCTGATGGACAGAGAGGACAGAGATGGGTTTGGAACAGGGCATCATAAATTTGTAATGTTTAAGGAACAGACCTTTCCAATTTTTTTCTTTCTTTCCACTTGCTTGTCCCCTCCTGCTTCCGTGGGAGGAACAGAGCAATGAAAGTTCCTGCCCGGCTGGTTTGTGGTGGCAGCTGAACCCCTGGGTGGGATTTGCCCAGCGTTGCAAATAGCCTGCACAAGTGGGGTAGCCCTTAGCTGCATCTTTGCCACGGAATTTACTTGCCTGATTCAACCACAGCGGTGGGGAAAAAAACCCTTTTAAAGCTGCTTTTTCAAGGTTAAATAAGAGTAACACTAAGAACCTGACAAAAGCGATTGTAGAAGGCCTGAGTTCAGGCAGAGGTTTTTGGTAGGGATCAGCAGGGCTTTCCAGCTGCTCCGGTGACTGTCCTGCAGCCTGTTTGCTGCGTGTCCCGCTGTGTGTCAGCACTGGAAATGCTGCTGTACTTGAGTGTTCGCTGCTGGTTCTTGCACTCACAGAGAAGCCATGAGACAGGCAGATTCGCAGTGCATCATCCGTCTCTGTTGTCCAGCCCAGCCCGAGGTGAGTGCTTTTAACATGCCGATGCCTCTGGTGACTTGTTTTGCTGCTGCTCTTCAATTATCGCCTCCTCTCTCCGTCCTGAGCGGAATGACAGATGCAGAGCTGTCCTCAAGATGGAATTTCTNCAAATGCCAAGCCTCCTCTTCCTCCCCAGGCTGCCGTCAGAGCCTCTGTGGCCCAGCGAGGTGCTTCTCTGCACAGAGCCAACCTCAGGTCAGGCTTTGGCAAGGATGGAAGGTGGGGTTTGGTGCCTGACCGTCTGCAGCTGTGCCGGGGAGGGAGGAAGTGTTACAGAGACAGGCTGCCCATGAAAGGGATCATGGAATCGTAGAATGCTTTGTGTTGGAAGGCACTTTCCACATCACACAGTGCAACCCCCCTGTGCTGAACAGGGACATCTGCAGCCAGAGCAGGTTGCTCAGAGCCCTGTCCACTCTCACCTGGGATGGTTCCAGGGATGGGGCAGGGACCACCTCTCGGGGCAACTAGAGCCAGGCTCTCACCACCCAGTGTAAATTTCTGCTGCCCCCCATCCCTTCACCCCCAGCCTGTGCTGGTACCAGGGGTTGCCCCAACCCGTGTGCAGGACCTTGCACGTGGCCTTGGTGAACCTCTTGAGATTCAAGTCCCTCTGGATGGCATCCCATTAGACTAAGAGAGTAGGTGATGATGACAAAGCTCTTGGTCTTTATCAAGTGACTCGTCCTCGGCTAATGCAATGTTCTGCAGAGGGCCGAGGCTGGCAGCGCTGCCTCCTGAGCACTCCAGCGCATGTTCAGGCAAACGTCTTTCTCCCGGCCCTGGCTCCAGTCTGTCTTTTGGAACAGCTTCTCTTGAACTATGACTAACAGGGGGAGTGGTGTGGGGGCAAGAGCTGTCATCCCTTGCTGCAGAAATGTGGAAAGGGACCGGGGAAGAGAATGCCAGCCCCAGAAAAGCCAAGAATGTTGGTTTTGGAGCAGCACGTGGAGGCTGAGCTATCAACGAGGCGTAGCTGGGATGTTTGCTTTGGGACGCGCTGCTCGAACATGAGTAACGTGGCACATGTTTTGCAACAGAGAAGAAATAAAGAGGGGAAAGGGAAATGAGAGAGGTTTGTTCCACAAAATTCCTCCCTTCTGGGCAAAGCCAGTCCTTTCCAAAGCTTAGTTTCCACTCTCCTAAGGCAGCACACCTTAGCAAGGTGGCTGAAGGTCTTTGCATCACAGCCTGAATGTTTTAAGTTGGGAATAAATCAGTCTGCTTTAACGCGGTTGCTGTTGAGCTGGTGAACTTGCCCTTGCCCTGTGACCCATGTGAGCTGAGCCGGGGTTCACCTAGCTCCAGGCAAGACCTCTGGCTTTTCCCTAGCCAGTTTGCTCTGAAAAGCTTGTTTTTCTGCACTATTTAAAGTATTGAGAAGTGATTTAAAAAGCCAGCAGCCTGGAAGATCATGCAAAGCCCAGTTAAAAGCTGATTGGCACTCTGAATCTTCATGCCTCAGTGAAGAATTAGAGGAGGTGGCGAGAGGCTTGGTGTTAAATTAGCATCCATCTGTATTAAATAACAGTGCAAGACTTTAAATAGAAAGGCAGCGTGTGAGAGGGGAGAAACAGAGCGGGGTACAGCGTTATTCAGAAACATGCCCTTGCTTCGGTCCCTGTCCGTAAATAAATACTGAGGCAGGAACTCTGAGCTGAGTGGTGGTGGTAGGTCATAGGCTGGACTCGATGATCTAAGAGGTCTTTTCCAGCCTTAATTATTCTATGATTCTATGATTCTAA
>WEIS01076642.1:37094-50531 GCA_013389965.1 Todus mexicanus | reverse complement strand
CAGAGCATCGGGGTTGAGGATCTTGCTCATCTGCAAGACTTTCTCTGTCTTCTTGGGCACTGCAGGAGGGCCACCCTGGGGCGATGCTGCCACATGGAGCTCGGAGTGATAACTCGGCTGGTTCCCGGCACCCTCCCCTGCCTGCAGAGCGGAGAGTCAGGGGGCACAGGCAGCTCTCCCTGCCCTTGTTGGGACTAAGGAGGCTGTCAAAAGCACCTCAGAGCTTCCTCCACCTACTCACCGTCCACTCGTTTGCAGCCGAGTCACCTTTCTGAGCATTGTGTGAGCCACCTGCCCCTGGGAGCTGTGGGAGGTGAGGAGAGGGCTCAGTGGGTGCAGAGGGGGACCAGCACCATCTTCTTACTCTTCAGTGGGTGCTGAACCTGATGCTTGTCCATCTCCATGCCCAGCCCACCAAGCCATCTCTCCTCTCCCTTCATCTGGGTCTAGCGAGCAGCAGAACGTGGCCGTTCTGCTCAGAGTCCCGCAGCCCTGCCAGGAATCGGTTCCCTGCAAAGGCTGCGAGAGCCTGGGCAGGGCTGTCCTGCTCGGAGCCGGGGGACGAGCCGCAGACCCACCTGCCTGTAGCCGCTGGGATGCTCGAAGATGAAGCGCTGCATCCGCCTCTGGCGCTGCTGGAAGAGCTGGGAGCCGCGGTTGTCCCGCAGGGAGAGCTCCTCGATCATCAGGTCCTGCGGTGTGCTTATCTTCTTGCCCAGGTCCAGCCGGGGCGCTGCGGAGGCTGGGGGAGAGCACAGCCACAGCTGAGGCTGCCGCAGCACTGGGGACCCCTGTGCCCAGAGCAAGGGCAGTGTCCACTCTCCGGGGTCCCTGCATGCAGCTCAGCCACCCAGAACAAGGGCAGTGTTCCCTCTCCGGGGTCCCTGTCATGCAGCTCAGCCACGCGCCTGCATGAGGACCTGCACCAGGGAGCAGCGTTTCCTCAGTCTGGGGAATTGTCAGGGAGTTGTCTCATCTCTAGAGGCTCAAACAGCCTCTCCCACCCTTGTGCGTGGGCACCTCCAGCCTTCAACAGGCAACTGCTGCCCCTCGGGGCTGTAGAGGGGACCAAGAAAGCAGGCACAGAGGCGCTGGGGAGTGGGGCTAGTGGCGTCAACCAGAGCAGGGTCTGGCCCCTAGGCAGGGGGGAAACACTTCCCTAGGACTGGTGGCACCCCCAGCCCCCCTTACCGTCATCAGGGCCCGGTTTCATGATGGTCATCACTTGCTGCTGCTCTCCTGGGGCAGCTCTGTAGGGGGAGGACAGATCCTGCCCAGCTGAAAGAGAGAGGCAGCGCTGAAGTGACACCAAGCATGGGGATGCATCAGCCTCAGGCATGCCACGGGGAGAGGCCAGGCTTGGGCTGAGCATCTCTCCCAGACAGCATCACCCCTGAACACCTCCCCTGGCCAGCAGCATCCCTGAGCATCTCCCAGACAGCAGCATCCCCCCGCTACCCTCCATTCCCTTCAACAGATGTAGGGAAAAGTCAAAAGCATTCTACCTCTCAGCACCTGCTTGTCATCTTTCCTCCGTGCCTTTCTTTAGGGCGGAAAATGTCCCCAGCTCTGTCCTTGCCCATAGCCAGCAGCTGGTGTCCTCGTGTGCTGAGCCCCTTTGGAGCAGCACCTGCTGCCCACAGGCTGCTGGGCGAGCGGGGCCCCGGCTGCCCCCACACCAGTACCGCCGCCTCAGCAGAGCTATTTTCATCTGCTGGCCCCAGGGGTGTGGGTGTCGCAGCCCTGACCCTGCTGGGGAGCTGGGGAGCCCGGGGAGCAGTGAGACAGGGTGTGGGGGTCACTGTCCTCACTTACGGGGCTGGGTTGCTCCTTAGCTTCCAGCTTCATCTTGGGGAGGTGGCTAGAGACTAGCCCTGGTCTGAGCCCCCCAGGCTGCCCTCCCACAGCGGCACCCTCCTGTTGGGCTCAGCAAGCACAAGGCTTGTCCCCTTTTGGTGCATCTGATGTCCCTCAGCTTGGGCTGAGGCTGTGCACCTTCCCCTAAAGCCCTGGAGACCAGAGGGTCCCCATGGAGCTGCAGGTGCCTGGCACACAGCTCCCTGCCAGCCCTGAGCTCATCTGCACGGTGAGCCTGGGACCCTCACCCCACCTTTCCCTTGACCCCCACTCCGAGGAGACCATGCCCTGACCCCACAGTAACAACATCTGCACTGCCAAGGCTGGGACTTCCCCAAGCCCCACAAACTCGCCCACCTGCTGACCCCACCGCGGGACCTCATCTGCCCTACCTGGCCAGGGGACGCCCCGGATGCTGGGGACCGAAGATGCTCTCCTACTGTGCTGGTGATGCGGCCAAAGCCAAGCTGTGACCACCAGCACTTGGTGGCCCCAGCTGGCCCTCTGCAGCCCCCCCGGGCTCCCTGCCGCTCGCCTCGACCCGCGCTGGGCTCCAGCCCAGGTGCCAAGGTCCGGCTGAGGGACAGCGGCTATTTCTGGCCGAGAAAGGGGGTGGAGCAGGGCTGGCCCTCGGGAACCAGGACACCAGCGCCCGGCACAGAGCAGGGCTGACCCCCGGGCACCAGGATGCCATCACCCCGAGGGGGCTGAGCAGGGCTGACCCATGAGACCCAGGATGCCATCACCCCGAGGGGGCTGAGCAGGGCTGACCCATGGGGCCCGGGATGCCATCACCCCGTCACGGGGCAGGGCTGACCCATGGGGCCCGGGATGCCATCACCCCGTCACGGGGCAGGGCTGACCCTTAGGGGCTGAGCTGGTGGCTGGGCAGCAGCAGCAGGAGGTGGCCATGTGCCACGCGTGCCCAGGGATGGATGGGAGCCAGGCCAGGCCAGGTGGGATAATGGCAGTTTATTTCCAAGTCAGGTATACAACTGTGTGGTGAAAGTGGGTTGTGGTGGCTGCTGGAGTGACCGGGGGGCTGCAGGGCAGGGTGACCCCAGGAACAGGGCTGGGCTGGCTCTGACATCGTGTCCTGGGGAAAGGAAAGGGGCGACAGGGGATCCCTGAACAGGGAACACGCCAGAGCCCCGCAGCCCAAACACATCCTCCTTTCTCAGTGCTGGTCTTACCCGCACCAAGGCTGTGCCCTGGGTGGGAGGCTGCAGTCACTGCCACAGCATGTCCTGGCACCCCAGCCAGCTCCTGCTCACCCCGGGGTCAGGACAAGTGCTTTGGGAACCCATTGCCCTCCTGGACACTTGCTACTCTCCCCAGGCTCTGTCACATAACTGTGTCCACCCTGACACCCTCCTCTCCTCGTCACCCCCCCCAAACCTCCCTCTGACACTGCTGCCCTCAGGGGGCCTCTGCCCACCCCCGCCTAGCCCCAGGCAGGGCTCCCCATGGGGCAGGGGCTTGTTCTCAAGATGCTCTCAGCATCGTCTCCTGCAATGACACCTCCTTCAAACCCTCTGCAACCTGCAGCACTTCCTTAGCACCCCCTCAGAGCCCACCCGCCCCGGCCATCACAGCACCCAAAGGTCCCCCTGTGTCCCTCCATCCCGCAGGGCTGGGGACAGGGCTGGGCTGAGCCCAGGGGCAGGGGACAGGGACAGGGGACGGGATGGGGCTGTCCCTCTTTGCAGGGCAGGAGAGCACCTGGAAATGGTCCCCTTGATGTGGCAATAAATAACTTCATCTCTCTATGCTCACCGGGGAAGGGTTTGGGGGAATTTCTTTGAGAAGTGGGAGGAAAAAAGAAAAAAAAAAAAAGCAATGAAGACCTGGGGGGCTGGAATAAAAAATTAACTTTCCATCCCCAAAGTCTGGTTTCAGTTGAAACCGGCCAGGTCTGGAGACTGGGAGAGGCTGGGAGAGGCTGGGAAAGCGTCCTTGTCTGTGGAACCCACTGGGCACTGCCCACGCTGTGACCCCGCAGGCAGTGGCGCCGGCCGTGCCACCCCAGGAAAGCAGATCTGTGGCGACCCCTCTGCGCCGGGAACAGGGGCTCGCAGGGCCCCACGGCCCATCCCGGCCATGGGGATGTGCAGGGGGCAGGGGCTGCAGAGGGAGGGGGCCCTGCTGGGGACCGGGTGCCCCCAGCCGCCTGCCCTGCCTGCTGACCGGGCAGTCCTGCCCCGAAAGGTTAGCCTGGTAAAAATAGAGTTGGGCCACGGGACCGCGGGCGGGCAGGAGGCACCTGACCCCCCTGGCATGCTGAGGGGACATGGCAGCTCCCCCGGGGAGCGGGGATGCTGGTCTGGGGGGACCTCAGCCCCAAACCTTGGGGTGTCAGCGGGTGGCATTGCTGGGGAGAGGGCGGCTTGGCCAGGGCTGGCTCGTCTAGGAGGTGCAGGAGGCCCCTGAGGGCAACCCCCCCGGCTTCAGCCGCAGACTGCTGGTCCAGCCGCGGGGACAGAGGTTGAAGCTGTGGATGCCCGGGCTCTTGGTCCCCGAGTCTTCGGAGTCGAGAGAGACGTCCGAGTCCGTCGGGGACCGGGAGGTGCAGCGCTTGGCCAAGGCCCGGCCGCCCACCACGGGCGATGGCAGGGGGCTCTTGGGGCCGGGGGACAGCCCGGCCACAGGGCAAGGGGACCCGTTGGGTGGCAGCAGGAGCCGGCGACCCTCTGCCCAGGCGGCTCGGGACATCCCGGGGGAGGCACAATATTGGGAGCCGTCCACCCGTGGGGATCTCAAGGGGCTTTTGTGGGTGGGCGAGGGGCTGCCCAGGCTCCCCAGGGTGCTGCTGGCAGCCTGCAGGGCCAGGCCTCTGGGACCCTCCGGCCGAGCTGACCGGGGCGACTGGGGCAGGCTGGGGGGGCCGGCGGAGATGGGGGTGAAGGGCCGGGAGCCGTCCGGCCCCAAGGGTTTGGGTGAGGAGCTCTTCCTGCGGGCAGCGTTGATGATGTTCCTGGCGAGCCGCGCTTGCATCTGTCGGCTGGGCCGGGGGTCCGCGTCCTGCCGCAGCGGGGACAGGGACCTCTCGCTCCACGGAGGGGACGTGGGGGGTCCCTCATCCAGCTCAGGCACCGAGGCTGGACTGGCCCAGCCATCCAGGCTGCCCGGGCGTCGAGCCAGCCGGGGCGTCCAGGTGGGCGAGGCGGGAAGGGACGGCCGCCTTTCCTGGAGGGGGACAGAGAGCAGGTTAGTGCCGCGGGATGGAGGGCACGGAGCAGAGGGACGGGGCAGGACTGGTGCCAGGGTGAGGTTTGTGCTGGCTCAGCCCCGCGGGAATTTGGAATGCATCTTCACGCATTACACCCCAAAATGCATTTGCCTCTGCACACCCCTCACCAGCCAAGGAGTTTGACTTGAAATTAGTCATCCTTGCCCCAAACAGGACTCAGGACCTCTCACTACCTGCAGCTTCCTAAAGCCTCGCTCCGGGTGATGCAGGGAGTGCCCCCTCTGCCATTCCAGCAGCCGGCAGGAAAGAGAAGAGCCAGGTCTGACAGTGCAGCATGTATTCAGAAAGAGGGGAGAGAAAAAGGGAAAATGTAGGAGAAACGAAAGCACAGTCGAAAGGCAACTTGTTACCACAGCGGTGGGCGCGAGGGATGGGCAGAGGCACGGCTGGACCACAAGCATCGGGGCTGAGCACCACTCAGCAGCCCTGGCCTCGCCAGCCCTTCTCCATCCAGCATATCCCTCACTCCCAGCCGTGCCCAGCAGCGCTGCCCGTGCCCAGCTCTGGCTCCGAGCGTGGCGAGGGATGGAGCCCGCGGTGTCACCAGCCCTGGTGCTGTGAGACTCTGCCGTTCCCCCAAGGACGTGGCTTTTCCTCCGCAGTGTGGAAGCAGATGAGGACAGATCCCGAAGGAGCAGCACGAGAGACAGGAGCAGGCACAGTGAGGTGGAAAGGCGGTGGGTGCCCTGCAGGTTTGCTTTGGTAGGAGGCTGATAGGAGCCGGCAGGACAGAGCGGGTGCAGGGGAGTGGGCAGAGAGCTGGAAAGGCAGGAGGTGAGGAAAAGACAGAGCCAGAGATGTGATGCTCCAAACAGTTTCCAGGCAAAAGAAGAAAAAGCGCTGGTGGACCTGCGGGGCGGGCAGGCTCCTGATGTCTCTTTGGGATCCCGCAGGCTCTACACCCCAACTCTTGCCTCATCTCCAGGATCCTTTGGCTCCCATTACACCGGGAGCTCGGCGGTGCCCATTTCACCCACCATCCTGGCACCGTAGCATCCCAGCTACTTCTGTTTTCTATTTCCTTTTCTTTTTTTCCCCCTTTCTCATGGTTGGTTCAGCTTTTGGCACACCCGTGAGCTGTCAGGGAGGACTCGGCCAACAGAGGGAAGCTGAACCCCCCATCTTATTCTCTCCACCACCACTACTTGTAGTAAAAAGAAGGTTTCCACACCTGCGGCTCGATGCCGGCGTTCCTGGTGGAGTAGGAGGGCCGGGGCGCCTGGAAGCCGCCCTTGGCCCGAGGCGGCAGCAGGCGGCACGGGGAGGCCAGCAGCACCTCGGCTGGGGCTTCGGGGCTGGCGTGGCTGTCGGGAGTCAGGGGCAGAGCCCCGGCGGTGCCGAGGAAGGGGCTGGAGGTGATCTGGCCAGCACTGGGCACAGTGGGGGGATGCCAAACAGGGGAAGGAGCTAAAGGAGAGGTCGGGCAGGAGGTCTGCTGGGAGTAGGGGTAGTTGTTGGGAAGAGAGGGTCTGGGTGGAGGCGTCTCCTGAGGCATGGGCCTCACCGGCCCCTTGGATGGGGAGAGGATGAAGAGAGAAGACTGGAGCTGGTAGGGCTGGTGCTTGGAGATATCCAGCTCCTTCTGGGAGACCTCATTCTCTATCACGTTGCCACCGTACAGAGATGCCGGTGGAGTTTTGGAGGGCCTGGAGGGACTCTTAGGGGGGTGTCTGGAGACCATGGGCGACAGGCAAGCGTTGACGTCGTACTTCCAGGAGGGAGGCAGGGACATGGTGGGTGACGGGGACCGCAGCAGCTCAGGCTGGGAGGGAGCCTCTATGATGAACTTCTCCATCCTGGACTGTCGGCGGGCAAAGAGCTCAGCCCCTTTCCCTCTCGCTTCGCTCAGGTTGTGGCTGGGTTGTGGCTTCGGCTTGGGCCGGATGGTGGGAGACTTGAGGCAGGAGGACCACGCCGGAGTATCATCGGTTGGCAGGAGGTGCTGCCCAGCCCTGGCTGTGCTGTTCGGGACAAAGTTGGCGGCTTCGGCCCCAAGGGCGAAGGGCTCTTCCTCTGCATTGGGCTCTCCCTGCTCCTTCTGCTTCTTCCTGCTGTCCACACTCTGAACCAGGTCCAGCAGATCAGGGTTGGGACCCAGCTTCGGCTTCTCAACGAAGGTGAACATGGACTTCTTGCCAGCTCTCCGGGCAGCCGCCTCCTCCAGGATCCCCGTTTTGGGCAGGGGGTTGGGTCCGGTCACCCCGCAGCTCAGGGGGGGACATGGCAGCATTTTCTGCTCCCGGGGTGGGTACAGGGCTGAATAGGCAGGCGGGGAGCGGACACGGGTGAGTGGTGGGGGGCTGCTCAGGGTCTCTGCATAGGTGGGTGGTGGGGGCACCTCAGGAGCTGGGGGTCCCCCCGCAGGCTGACTGCTGGCAGGGGACGCCTGGGTGCCAAAGGGTCTCGCCGTCCGGTTCTTCACGGGCTTGGGTTTGGCCAGGGTGAGATGGACCTCGTAGTACTGCCGGCTCTGCACCCCGTTCTGCTGCTGGCTGGCTGGGGATGCTGTCCCTGTGGCCGTCCCTGCTGGTATGCTGGGCTCCTCACTGGGCACCTCGCTGGGCACCTCACCGGGCACCTCACCATTCTTCCCTTCCTTCGGGCTCTGCGGCAGGGCAAGAGCTGCCACACTTGGCCCCACAGGGGCTTCTGCCTCCCTGAGCCCCCCCACCCCACTCTCCAGCCCACTAGCTGCCTGCTTCTGCACGCCGTTGATGGTGGCCGATGCCATATTCTCCTTCAGGTAGACGCTAAGTGGGACCTGCTGGGCTTCAGCAGGTGGCTGCTGGCACGGGGAGGCATTTGGCCGCAGCCCCTCTCCTGGGGTGCCAGGCTGGCCAGACTCCACCTTCATCCCCTGCCCCTTGGCCTCCTCCATGGTTGCTTGCTGAGGTCGGGGTGCGAGGCTCAGCGGCGGCTCCCCGCCATGCCCGGCGCCGGTGAGCCCGTCCACGCGCTGCTTGCGGCGGTTGAAGAGCTGGACGCCCCTGGAGCTGGGGCTGGGGGCCGTGGTGAGCTGTGCCGCGATCCTCCGGCTCCGCGCCTTTGCCTCCTTCAGCTCCTTCTCGGAGAGGCTGGCGCTGCGGGAGAGACCTGGGAAGAGGGAAGAAAGAGATTAGGGGGGCTCAGAGAGGATATAGGACCCCAGTCCTCTCCACTCAGGACCGGCAGCCCTTCCTTCAGGTATCCCCCAGCATCCCAATCCCTTCCCCAGCAGCCGGGGGAAGGCAGGAGGGATGACCCGGGCTGGGGTACACAGAGGGGATATCACAGTCCAAGGTGATGGGGACCCAGCGCAGCCCCCTCTGAGACGCTGAGCTGCAGCTCTGCACCCTGCGGGGATGGGCGGCAGAGCCCAGGAGACACCCAAGGGCACTCAGGACCTTTCCTCCCATCCCGCCCCGTATTTCCCACCACGGTGACCGTATGGGAAAGGAATTTCTCCAAGGGCTTTGGCAGATCTCAGATTGCAGCTCACGTGGTTTTGGCCCTTGGCTCAAAGCAGCAGTGGGTAGGGAAGGGGCCAGTGTGTGTTCCCCAGCCCCTCATTTCAAATCCCAGCACATTCGTCCCCGAGAGGGCAGGAAAACAAACCCAGCAGCAGTGGGGAGCCAGATGCCAACCCGCCATAACCTCATGGCAAGGCCGGTGGCCAGCCCCAGCTGGGGACTGATTTATGGAGCAACACGAGATGGCAGCAGCCGACAGAAGCTGTGCAGATCCTGACCCGCCGGACACATCCCACAGCGAGGAGCCAACCTCGTGCCTTGGGACCCTACGCAAGAGCTAAAAGCAAAGTGCCAAACGCCCGGCGAAAGCCCCGCTGTGAGCGGCCAGAGTGCCGCTGGGCTTCTTGCGTGCTGGCCAAAAGGTCAGGGCACCAGCCCTTCCCAAAGCCAAAAGGATGTGGAGCAGCCGGGAACGCATTTTTCTCAGGATGAGCCATTTCCTACGAGCTTGCCCTGAAGCGCCCATGGGAAGGGCAGCGTCCCCAGCCCCACCGAGCCCGCTGCTCCCAGGCAGACACTGGTGCAGAGCGCTAGCATCACCCCAGCACCCACCAAGGGTGCAGCTCCCTTCCCAAAGGTGCTGCGACGGGGTGTCCCCACTCCAGCCCTGGCAGGGAGGTGGGTGGTCAGGGCTGCCCACCCCAAGCCCCGCTCCCCCCGGGTGCTGCCAGCGCCCGCTCCCCTTCCCTTCCCATCCCATTCCTTCTTTTCTTCCCTTCCTTCATGTGTTTCTCATTTTCTTGCCTTCTGTGCCGCTTGGGAGCCTTCCAGGATATTTTCAGCAGTGGCTCAGCCTACCAGCGAGGGAAGGGATGAATGACTAAGCCAAACCCTTCCAGCAAGCCCACGGTGAAGCAGGAGAGCTGCTGCAAGCTGGGCATCTCCTCTTCCTCACCCTTCATCCCTCCCACCTCCCTCAGCACCCAGCAAACCCCTGCCCTGGCCCCAGCTCTGCCAAGGTGTGCAGGGTGGCCCTGCCTTCCCAGAGGGGCCAGCGAGGAGGAGGAGGCAGAGGAGGAGAAAGAGAAGGAGGAGGAATAGGAGGAGGAGGAGGAGGAGAGTGGATGAAGCCTTCAGGCAGCCCAACAGGAGAGTTTTGGCTGGGCAGAGGCGAGAGGAGGAAGAGATGCCAGTGGAAAATCTCTCCTGGAGACAAGGAGCCCGTCCGCAGTGGCGATGCCGGTGGCCAACATCTCCCCCGGTTAGCGCCCGGCATTGTTTAATGCCCCGTTCCTATTTGCTTTGGCGGCGGCACAGAGCGGGGCCGTGGTTTCCTCTGGCCGGGCTGGCTGGAGGGCGGCCAGCACCGCGGCTCCCGCTCCACGGGGTCGCCCTCGCCGCCTTTATCTCCGAAACAGAGGAGAAATACTGGCCAAGGAGCCGTTGAGAAACAAGCCGCAGGCTCCAGATGTCTGCAAATTTCGTGCTCCGAGCTGAGCATCCCTGCTTCCTCAGGGGCCGAGGCCGCCTAAGAAGCCGAGCCCTCGACGGAGCCATTTCACAGCCTCGCGCTCTTGCTACTGCCTTTTAACAGCAATCGAGGGGCCCTGGGGGATCTCCTCTGTGTTGGAGGGATGACTCAGCTCTTGGCCAGCCCATTCTTGCTTGGACTGGCCACCGGATACGCTCCCGCATAGCCAAGACCAGCAATGGGATCTGTCCCCTGGGATTTTGCCCCCCGGTATCCCCATCCCTCGCTGCCACCCCAGGCACAGGGACTCCTTTGGGCTAGAGAGTGCTGATGGGTTGAGCCCCACACCTGAATCCCCTGCTTGGCATCTGCTCCCAGCATCGCCTTGTGGCCCCAACACTCCTCCAGCAGCCCCTCTGCTCCTGCCCACCTTGTACCTGCCGTTCTGAGTCTGCTGGAGATGAACCCCTCAGGATACTAATGGCCAGGAATTGCTCTTCACATCCAACATTTATGGTACGGATGGCGAGCACTGAGCCCCCTGGCAGGCCAGAGGAAATCGCCGAGGACAGCCCTGTACACGCCCTGCTTGCACAGACACACAGCCCAGCAGACGGACAAACAGCCCGACGGACAGACAGACCCTGCGGCCCTGCAACCTGCATCTGCAGGCACTGTTTCAAACGTGGCTCATCATCACTCAGCCCGGGGCACCATCCCATCCCAAGCCAAGAGCAGGGACCGCTTCCTTCCCCTCTCCTCTCCAGCCTGACCCGCAGGACGAGGTTATTCAACCTGGCACAAGAGCCTTTAGCCACCTGCTGCGGTGGCCGGAGGGATCTCGTCACCCCTCACTCCCCTCCTGGCTTCAGGGGCCATCCTTTGCTCCTTGCTTGCCCTCCCTGCAGCTGGGCAGCCTCAGGTGGGCTCTGTCTGGGTGCTTCTCCCCCAGCCCAGGCAGAGGGTGGGAGCTCAATATGCTGAAAACATCCAGGTACCGGCAAGGACAAGGAGGGGCATGAGGCGAAGGCAGCCCCAGCAGCACGGGAGGAGACAAAAACAAAGCTATGTGTGGCTGAGGGCGTTGGGAGCTCGCACGGTGCTGGAAATTGGCTTCCGTCCGTTAACGGGAGTCCAGTCCAAAATCCAAAGGGTGAGAGGCTCTTCTCGCACTCTTCCACTCTTCCTTCCTTCCTTCCCACGCCGCTCACTGGCTCGCCACCACGCTGCCTGTCGGGAAGGAAACGTCTCCACACTCCAAATGTCCTGGCTTCTTCCAAGAACAATGAACCCAGCCCTGCCAGCCCTCTCTGCTGCTGTGTCCCCATTTTGGGGGGTCCCCCTCAGCCCCCAGCCCTGTGGTCCAGAGATGCTGAGGAAGGAGATGCTCTCTGTGCTTGGCAGGACCACTGGACTCCCAGCACACTTAAGCAGCTATTTCAGTGCAATCCACTTCAGCTCCAGTCAGAGGAGCCTACAGATCTCTATCTATATATTTAAATAGGCACTTGCTCCGTAGGGTTCCAATTGCTCCAGAGGTGATTTCCAGCAACGTCCCCCAAGTGCAGAATTCAGCAGCTTCTTACCAAGCTGTCAGTCGCCCTTCCCGCAGCACGTACTCTGCTCTTTCCTCCAGAGTGAGGATGACGAGGGTGATGAAAGGCATTTTTGTTGCTCTCTCCTCCTGGCCAGATGGGAAAAAAATAATTCCTTCCAGCTCAGCTTTCCGTGCTAAGGATGAGTCCCCCCGCACAGCACTACTGCAGCGTCTGAAGTCCAGCCAGCAAAGGCTGGAGTCACCATCCCACCCCAAACGACGGTGAAGGATGTATCAGACCCTGCTTATTGCCTGCCCTGCCCTGACGTGGGCTTCAAGAGCTGGAACGAGATGAGGATTTGGCCCCAAGTTGCAGGGAGAGGAGACACTCCAGGGCTTGCTGAGCCGACAGATTCAGCAGAGGTTGCTGGCCTTGATGTGGACAGGATGTCACAAAAAGAAAAACAGCACCTTGGAAGCTGTCGCTTTGCAAGTGTGGGTGGATGCAAGCACTGGGTGTGGTGGTGAGAAGTCCTTGCATGGAGAAGCTGAGGTATCAGCGTTCTACTGGGGTCGGTGAGATGCGACAGACCACGTGAAATCTTGGAGTCAGGGCCAGCAAGGGACTTCAAAATCTTCAGTGTGGGCTCTCTGCCCACAGCCTGCTCCTGGTTTGGATGCTCAGCCATCCCAACCCTGCAGCCCATCCAGGATGACACTCGGGATGTCCCACTGGGCCACCCACCAGCCCCAGTGCTGTCCAGGGCCAGGCCCGGCAAGCACCAGAAACCCCAAATACCCCTTGGCACAGCACAGCAGCCGCCATCCACAATACGCAGGCGTTCTTCCCCTTTCTGACCATTCCTTGGGCTGTGGCGAGTCAACCCAAACAGTGCCTCTTACTGGCAAAACCCCACCGGGAAAACCCCGCGCTAAAGCAAGACAAAGCCCATCTCTTCCAAGGGACACAGGCCACCGAACCACATCCCCGCCACGAACCCGAACGCACATCTACAGCCAGGGAGCGCTGGGCAGGGTGAACCCAGGGGTTTCACCCAAACATCGAGGGCTTTGGACACCGAGGAAATGTAAGCAGGTTTTTTGGCAGAGAAACCAACTGGCCTTTTGCCCCAACTACAGCTGTGCGGGATTTTTCACAATGCGCACTAACTCACACACAGTTAAGTTTGTGCTTCCCTCCAGCTCGCAGAGTCATCCCAAATAATCTGCTGCTAGGAAAACAAGGAGGGTAGCACAGACAGGCAGCCGAGCTGGCTAGAAACAGATACGATTCGAACGCACGGGTGAAAATATTACTATTTTTTGCCTCATTCCCAGCTTCCAACCCTCCTCTACCCCAGATACAAAACCTCCGTGAAGTTTTTATCCGTGCTAGCCTTGCAGACTCAAAAAGCCCTGGCTCAAACGGTGGTCCATGGTTGGGAGCAAACCTCGCCAGCCTGGCAGGGCACACCGAGCTGGGCCTCTTCTCGCTGGCGCCTTTGCCAGTGACAAAATCTGGCACGGCGAGAAAATTCGATGCGCTTGCAAGTTTTCCCTGAGCTCTGTTCACAAGGGCTTTGCTGGATTTGGAGCTGTTTGCCTCCCCACGTTCCTCCCGGCTCGCAGCTGTGCCCCTGCCTTGCCTGGCGCTCAGCACCCAAATCCTGCTGAAAATGGCCCTGCAGCCTACAAGCGGCGAGCCCTGGGGCACCCACCTCCCAACCCGCTGGGGAAGAGGAGAAGGAGTTGGCAGGTGTCAAATGCTAATGGGGGTTGGCTGCCCCTGCCCCAGCCCCGCTTTCCTGGGGCAGGGCAAGCCGAGGGGATGCAGCGAGCAGCCCCAGCTCCGTGTGCATCCCCCCTGGGGAAG
>WEIS01076642.1:0-36445 GCA_013389965.1 Todus mexicanus | reverse complement strand
TCCTGCTCCTGCTCCTGCCCGGCCCAACGGGACGGGTCCCCCTCCCTGGCTGCCCCCAGCCTGGCTGCCCTGANGGAAGAGGAGAAGGAGTTGGCAGGTGTCAAATGCTAATGGGGGTTGGCTGCCCCTGCCCCAGCCCCGCTTTCCTGGGGCAGGACAAGCCGAGGGGATGCAGCGAGCAGCCCCAGCTCCGTGTGCATCCCCCCTGGGGAAGAAGAGGCTGCTACCACCCCAAAAGTGGAAGCAGCAGCATCCCCCAGCCAGCCAAAATTCAGCTTTTAGCTTTGCAAAAGGAGGCTGGACCCGGGCAGACCTCCATCCATCCATCCCCAGCAGATGCAGCCCATCCCACGGGCAGGTACCGCGGGGTGCCCATCCCAGCTGGCAGGTGAGTCCCAGCCCCCTGCACCCACCGCTGCTCGGGTTCTTCGCCACGACCCACCCCGAGCTGCCAGGGCCCCGGTGCCAGCAGAGGCGCTGGGTTGGCCACAGAAGGTCACCTGGCTTGGCTCGTCCCGGGATGGAACGAGGCTTTGATCCGCGTCTTGCACAACCCGTAAGGGATCGAATCCAGCCCAGCCGCTGCCTGCCAAGCCCCGGGGCACAGCCTGGGCTCTGCAGCCTGGGGTGGCACGGCCAGGGCAGGGGGGGCACTGCCCGGGGACCAGCTCTGCAGAGCTGTGAGCAGAGCCCCGGGGGGACCCCCCCTGTCCCCGCGGTGCCTCCCACGCCCCGCCCGGACCTTGCCGCCCGCCTCGGTCCCGACAGAGCCCCGCTCAGCCCCGCTCAGCCCCGGGCTGCCTGCGGCTCCCCTCGGCCCCAGCACCGCCCCACGGGGCTGGGCGAGCACCTCTGGACCCCCCCTGCACCCCCAGAGCCCCTGTGCACCCCAGCAACCCCCCAGCACCCGGCAACCCCCGACCCCAGCAAGCCCTGTCTGCGCTCCCCTCATTACGGGCTCCGCACTGGCANTGAGCTCTGCCCGGCCGAGCACAGCCATCCCATCCTGGGGCATCCCCCAGCCCAACCCCATCCATCCCTTTATCCCTATCCTGTACATCCCCCATTTCCCAGCCCTGCGCATCCCTTTCTCCCACCCTGCAGCATCCTCCTTTCCCAGCCCTGTGCACTCCCCTTACTCCTGCTCTGCACATCCCCCTCACCCAGCCCTGAGCTCACCCCGTCCCGGGGCGTTCCCCTTACCTGGCTCTGCCCGTTCCCGTACCCCGGCCCTGAGCACCCCTCTTTCCCCAGCCCTCACCCCTATCCCTGCTCCGGGCACTGCTGGGGACCTGCGGCACCCCATGTTTCAGACGCTGGTGGGGAAGCAGGACCTCCCCTTGCCGCCAGTTTCCCCAGTGCCTGCAGAGCTGGGGCACCAGGAGCAGAGCGAAATCCAGTCACTGCCCTGGGAAGAGCACTGGAAGCCCAGTGCCAAGGGTGGGCTGCTCCCAGGGACAGGGGGAGCACAGCCCTGTGTGAGGCGGTTCCTGGGGAGCCAGCATCTCCTCTAGCCTCCACCACCCCGCTCCCGCTGGGGCCGCCGAGCTCCTGGGCACAGCTGCAGGTGCGACCAGCCTCCCCCCTTCCCGCGCCTGTCCACACCGCAGGATCAGCTCTTGGCCTTGTTTTTTGCCTTTCTAATTTCCTTTCTTCCTGCCCCTCTCCGCTTTTCTGTGCTTTTCTGGTTTTTGAGGGAGACTGGCGCTGGCCCGGCAGCCCCCAGGGAGCGAAACCTTCCGTTTATTTGCACACCAGACAGAGAAACCAGTCCTGCCTCCTGCATCTCCCAGCCGCTGCCTCTACCCGGGGCTCCTGCGCTCCCCAGTCTGCCCTGAGAGGTGCCAACCAGCCCGGTGGGAGCAGCCAGCCTGGCCTTGGGCTGCTGGATGGGGACCAAAGGGGCACCTGAGACCCGCCTGGGTGGGTCTGCACCGCTTGGAGGAGGGCACCTGCTTGGCTCCCAGCTCTTGGGGCCACCCCTGCGTGATTTTGGGTGCCAATGGATGCACCCCTTTCTCCTGCAGGAGCTGCGTGGGGTGGGGGTTCCTGTATCCTAAGGAGAAGGGGAACAAATCCCCAACACCTCCTAGGGATGCTCCTGCAAAGACTGGGCTGCCCTTCCCTCCCTCCTCTGCTGCCATCCACCCCTGCTCCAACCCAAACCTCTCCTTCACAAACCTGCAGGGCTCTTTGCAAGCTCCCGGCGCTGCTGCCTGTGCTCAGGACCCTCAGTGACATCCTGCCTGGAGGCTCTGGAAAGTCTGACGGGTCCCGCAGGCAGCGGCTGGTGGTGATCTCACTTGGAGGGGGAGGAAATGGGACAGACAAAGTCTTTCCAACGAACCTGTTGAGTTACTTTAAAATTCCAGGCTGGCAGCAAAAGTGCTGGATGGCGGCGCGGGTTAGGAAAATGCTGAGCCTGGACAGAGTCAGGCCTGACCTTTCCCCACCGCAGATCAGCCATCCCAGAGCTGAGTGAGAAATGGGAACTCTATTTGGGTGCATCTGGTTTGTGTGCTGAGCCCTGAAACACGACGCCCGCCCGGCCGGGAGCTCTGCTGGGGCAGCCGTGAGCCAAAGAGCTTGGCTCAGCTTCCCAGCCCTCAGCCCGCCCCGGGAGCCGCTGCCTTAGAGGACGTAGGTCACCCCGAAAAGGAGGGGGGTGGGTGGGTTCTGAACGCCACGTTCACGCTGAGCATCCCCAGCCGGTCCCGTCCCTCCCGATGCCGAGGACTGCTCTGGGAAAGCCAGGCTGTGCACAGCGCCATGCCGCTGCCCCATGGGGCAGGGACACACCTGCCCCCGGCCGCCTGGCAGCTGAGATAACAGCTGGGCAGGAGCAAAATAGACAGAAGGGGGGAAGCGGAGTTTAAAAATGGAGCCGATGCCTATGAGAGGATGGGTCTAATACCGCGGGAGCATCTCCCCTGGCAGGTGAGGTGTGCTGTAACCCCAGCTATGCGCCTGCGTTTGTGTCGCTGTGGCCGAAGGGGCAGTCGCAGAGGGCAGCGGCTGCGGAAAAACAGACTGCGAAGCGAGGCGGCGGCGGAGAGCATTGTAGGAGACAACTGGCCTGAAATAAAGCGCTTAATTTCTAACCCGGGGCCTGAAAGAGAGATGGCCCCAAGCCACGTAACCAGTGCTTGGCCATCCCTGCCCCAGCTGATCGGGGAGAGGTGCCCCTGTCCCAGGCGGCACCCCAGGAGCTGGCCCTGATCACCCCCCTTCTGACAGGGTCTGGCTGAGCCCCGAGGGCAGGATGAGGGCTGGGAAGCCCGAGCTGCTGCTGCCCTGCTGAGGGTTGGCTGAGCCCTTGGAGACTGAAAGAACCCGCCCGCTGCCTTCCCACCCTCCTCCTGAGAAAAACCACAGATTCCTCCTTATTTGTAAGACCAGAAGGATCATTCTAAGCCAAAAGAGTCCCAGCGACTCGGCCGGGAGCCTGGGACCTCTAACCTGGTGGAGGTCCTGCCCTGGGAAGAGCCAGGCGTTCCCACCAGTGTGCCCAACAGTGGCAGCCATGGCCCCAGGGGCACAGCAGCGCTTATTTAGGGTGTGGGATGGTGGCCAAAGGGGGTTTCTCTTACCCACTTTCCTTGGCTCACTGATGGGGTTGATGAGGACCCGCTGGATCTTCACCACTTTCCACTCTTGGCTGGGGTCGGCCGTGGGGCTGGTTGCTGCAGGGGACAGCTCTGGAGCAGAGCCAGGGCACTGGGAGGGGGCTGTGGGCTCAGCTGCCAAGGCCAAGCTGCCATCATCCAACGAGGGACCCAAGGTGTCCCCATTGAGCCCCCCAGGCTCCTGCTGGCTGCTCCCACTTGCCTTCCCTCCCCTTGGCCCCATCCATCCCTCCTGCTCGACTGTCTTGGGAGCAGGAACATCCCAGAGCTGATGGCACCTCTGCCCCGCTCCGCTCCTCCTCTCAGGCCAAGAGCTGGTGTCCCCCTCGGTGTCCCCCTCAGCTGTTCCATGGACACACGGGGTTTGCGCAGCCTCGCCGGGCATGGGGCAGCCGGGCTGGGTTTGCAGACAGGGCTGTCGGAGCCTTGTGTTCAGCATGGTTGCTGCTTGTCCTCGCTGGCACTCCACAGCCTCTCAAACCCTCTCCGCATGGCCAGGGGGCTGGATCCTCCCCGACAGGGTCCCTTGGAGCACAGGCTGTGTCTGAGAAGGAAGGTGGCCACGTGCCGGGCACAAGTTCAGCTTTACTCTTCGTGCAGGCAGGAGGAGCAGGCGTGGTGCCGCCTGGGGAGAGGGCAGCTTTTGGAGACCCAGCCACAGGGATCTACCTGGAGGACACACGTGGCCAAGGCAGATTTTGCAGGGATTTCTCGCATCCAAGTGGGCAGAGGAGCAGCGTCTAAAGCCCTGTGCAAAGAGAAGGGGGAGCACTGAGGATGCTTGTGCATACACTGATTTCCTCTGGCCACAGCCAGCAGAGCAGCTCCTGGTGTCCCCACCCTGGGCTCCAGCCCCAGCACCGCTCCCCATGAGGAAGGACCCCCCGAGATGCAAGCACTCTCTAACAGCTCATATGAAAATGCCCCCCAGCCCAGCAGCACCTCCAGTGCCACGCTCACCACCCGGGCACCCTCGCCCATTTGACATCACCCTGGGGACAGCACCCAGGGCTGGAGCCCAGCGCCCAGCTCCCTTTGCTCTAGCAGCACAGACAAGGCTGTGGAAACCCCTGTTTGCTGCCAGCGCTGGGGACGACCACTGCTCGGGAGAGGGAAGAAGCCTGTTCCCTGCAAGCGGAGTTTGCTCTGGGCTAGCAGGAGCCCTGGCTCCCACCTCCATCCCTCTGGAAAGTGAAATTCCCATCACCCAGCTAACAAAGCTGTGTTTAACCGTTGCGTGACTCATGCGGCGCCGGGACAAGCGCAGACAGACCCGCTTCCCTTCTGCCGAGCATAAATCCTGCGGAATGACGAACACGCGTGCCGAGGTATCAGCTGGGAGAGGGGGATGTCAGCGCTCCCAGGGCAGGATACGGGTTACCGCGTACTGGGGAAATTCCTGTGCTGTGAGTCCTCGACAGCCGCCCAGTGCCGTGTCACCCAGCCCCGCTCGCCGCAAGGATGGGTTCTGCTGGGCATCCCTGCTGCTGGCAGAGCCGCAGAGCCCTTGACACAAGAATCCTCATGGATTCCTCAGCCTAAGAGCCGGCCAAGGAGGAAAAGAGGTTTCTGCTCAACCCAAAACCTTCCCTGAATTATTACAAGGTTTTTCGGTGCAATAAGGAAATGCAGCAGGTTGGGCTCAGGCAGGAATCCACCCTGCAGCTTCAGCTGAGGCTCGCACAGCTTCTCGGCAAAACTTCTCCCGCCCTTAGCAAGGTTATTTTGGAAGCGAAGGCAGATTTGAAAGCAACCAGTGAAAGCTTTGCTGCCGAGCAGGCGCTTGGGCATTTCCCAAATGCGAGGCTGCATGTTTTCGAGAATGCCCAGAGGAAATCTTCTGCCCTTTCTGAAATCCTTCCTCCCGCCTTGCTCGCCTGCAATTATTCAACACGGATTTGCAAAGAGATCCTGAGGGGGAAAATGTCAATGTTTCTCTCTGAAAAAGGAATCTCGCCCGGCTCTTTACATAATTCGGGGCCCCAGTAGTTGCAAGAAGCCACCCACATCTTTCCTCAGAAACATGGCAAGCTGCGGGAGCGGGAGGGTGCTGCCTTAACTCAAACGAGGACAAAGAGAAAGTTGCCAAAAATAGCCCCAGCCGAACGCGGGACGGCAGAGACCTTCTCCCAGTGGCTCTGCTCCTTCTCTGCTCCCACCCCCTCGCCCCAGGAGAAGTTTTTCTTGGGCAGCACAACTCCCACTCGTCCTACAGTAGAACTGCCTTTACAGTTTGCTGGGTGAGGCTGTACCGCCCTGAAAACCATCTTCCAAAGCCGCCCCCTCCCGCTTCGGGAGTGCTTTCTGCAGATGGGCATATCCCGAGGATGGGCGCCCACGATCCTGGCGCTCCCCAGGCTAACCCTTCCTCGGCGAGACCTGAGTAGTGGTGTTCCCCCAGGACACGGGGCCGCCCACGCCGCCGAAATACCGAGTCACACGTCTGCTGCCTCGCTGCGGGCCCGTCTGAGCCCGGCACCGCCGTGGCGGAGCCACTGGTGGAGTCGCTGCCTTCCCCCCCGGGACACGGCGCTCGGGCTCTGCAAGCAGCGAGCAAAGGGAAGATTTGTGGGTAAGGTGCATCGCTAGCAAAAGCTGCTGGGTTGATTGTGTCTGCTTGAAGACCGGCTGGGTAGGATGGGTGTAGATGCCCTGGGTGTGTCGTTGCCCCAGCAAAGAGGAGCAGCAGCGTCAACCACGTCCACAAAACCCAGCTGATATAACAACTGCCCATCCTCGCCTGCAGAATGAGGCTGTAAAGGAGCGTGAGGGTCATTTCAGGGACCATTTCAAGGTTGTGGCACCAACAAGAGAGCAAGAGGTGCTCGAGTTGGGCACTGGTGCCCAGTTCAGAGCCCCAACAAAGTTGCTGCTTGGCTGTGCCCCCACCCAGGGAAGCACCTTGAGCTCCCAGGCAGCAGTGAATCCCTACGAGAAGCTGCAAAATGGTGCCAGAGGAGGGAATAATAACAATAATATTTTTTTTAAAGACCTTTAATTCACAAAGTGCTGCAATTTGGCAGCAGGGAGACCTTTTGCTCAGCTCTCTTACCCTGCCCACTCACCGCCGGCTGATGTACATCCCCCTGCTGCCTGCCTTTCTCACACCCTGCCACCCCCTGCCATTCAAAAAAAACGAAAACTAAAGTTAACTTTCCACCTCCCACACAAATATTTTTGGCAGGCGTTGCTGGCATTCAGGCTGCTGAGCCCAGGGGAGACAGGGCCTGCAGAAAGTCTTCGTCTCTGTCTGCTCCCAGCACCTGCCCAGGGCACCCGGGGGACCACGGTGGCCTGGGTTGATCTCATCCCAGCCGCAGGGCAGGGGCAGGAGGTGACACAGCTGTAAAAAAAATGGGGGGTACCTCCAGGACATCCCTGGGGAGCCTGAGGGGGCCCAGCCACAGGGATGCCATAGGATGGGGGTCACATCTGCACCCAAGCCTGGGCTCTGTCCTCACTTTCCCATGTTGTCCCCAGCCACAGCGCTGCCCAACGCTCGGTTTTCATCACCATTAAACAAGCCGGGACAGGGTGGGAAGGGGTGTGAAAGCTGTCCCCAGCACAGCGAGGGCTCTCGGGTTTCCCCAGGTCAGGCAGCAGGTCACTGTCACTCAGGCAGGACCCTGCTGTCCAGACTTGCAGTCCCCAGCTCTGGTCACAAGATCAGCTCTGTCCCTTTCCAAAATAGCCCAGCACCAACGTATACATCTGGGGATCTTCACACCTCTCCTGTGCCAGCAGCCGAATGTCCCCTCGAGGGAGGTGGGCACCTTCTCCCTGTGACACCTTCCCCCTGTGGCACTGCACAGGGCAAGGAGCTTGGCTCAGCTGTACTCCGAAAGGGCAACCACATGCCCCTGGGCGTGGGGGGCAGGTTTCTTTAAGGGAGTGCTGCCTTCACAGCTGATACAGGAGACACCTTTGTGGTGTAGCTGTCACCCGGCGGCACTTGGAGCTATGCCTGGGCCACCCTGTGCCCAGACGCTCTTCCATCTGCTGCAATCCAATATCCCCTCTCGGCTCCCCGGGTACCCAGCCGGGATGTGCTGCCGAGCCACGTGCTGAGGGCGGCGGGGCCAAGCTGCAGTGAGGTGACCCCCCCTCTGCTAAACCCCAAAGCCTTGTAGAGCTGGGGCCGGCTTGGTGTCATCCCGTGCCACCCCAACATCTATCCATGGGAGACTGGGGTCAGCCCCAGCAGCGAGGGGATGGCAACAGGAGGGATGTGGCCAGGCTGTGCAGGAGAGATGGAGAAAAACCTATTCCACAGGGGCTGTGGACAGCAGGGGTCCAGCACCCAGGGAAGGGGCGCAAAGGAATTGGCATGTGATGCGACTGATACCCTGGAAATCGCTGCCAGGTTGAGAGAGGAGGTGCCAAGTCGCCTCCATTGGCATGACAGGCCCCAAGCACAGAGCCTGTCCCTGGAGCGAGCCCTGGCAGTGTGGGCAAGGATGGCCTCATCCTGCCTTCCACAGGCGAGGCAGGGGCTGGCAGGCGCGGCAGCCAGCGGCGTGCTGGGGAAAACAAAGGCCTTTTGCAGCCCTGATTTACTACCTTGACGGAAACCGGGATGGAAAAAACAACATTCCTGAGCGCCTGTCCCCACGCAACCCTGGCGGTCCACGACGCCCAGCCTGCCTGTGGGGACGTGGGCTGCTGGTCCTGGCATGCAGGTGCCCACACCGAGCTGCACCCGCACCCCCTGCCCACAGCTGGTGGGGAGAAGCAGCAGGAGAAAGGTCTGGGGACAACACGGGGGCTGCGGGCACCAGAGGAATTGTCCTGATTAAGCAATGAGCAAGGGAAGAGGAGGATAGTGACATCCTGGACAGCTGGACCATGTCCACTCCCTCCTCCACCCCATGCTGCTAACAAGGGCTGGAGGCGGCTGCAGTGGCTGTTCTGGATCACTTTGCTCTGCTCTGCACCCCTCGGCTCTGCTGAATGCAACGGTTGGACTCCATGACTTTAAAGGTCTTTTCCAACCTCAACGATTCTATGATTCTTCACGCAGGTCCTGACGTTGTCCCTCCGCATTCAGGGAGGAGGGGACTCACCCTGAGCAGGTCACCCCCCTGCTCCCAGACCCTGAGGAGGCTGAGAACGGGCTGGGGAGGGGAACAGGGTCCAGGGAGGGGGGATGCTGGTCCCTTGGAGGGCAGTGCATTGCAGGACGGGCTAGACATGGAGTGAAACGCATTTTGTACCCTGGCACTAACATCCCGTATCAGGCCCTGGTGGGTGTTTACACCCACTCCACCACCCCGGCTCCCAGGGGTGCTTTTTGTGGGATTAGGGCACTCAGCAAACCCGCTCCCTTCCTCCCATCATTCAAACCAACTCCCAGCCCCTGGCTGGGGTGGGCTCCAGCAAACTCTGGTGCTCCACAGGGATTTACATCTGTTGAACATCAGTCTGTGCACTCCAGCAGAGCGATTCTGACCTTGCTCAACCCTTGTGGCTGGGTCCAGAAGTCAATCTACCCCTTCCTATCATCCCTAATGGGACAGGCTGACCCGGGGGTCCCATCTGGATCACCCTGGGAGCTGCCCGTGTCCTGGCTGCACGGCACAGTCCTGCACGAAGCCAGGGATGAAAATGCAGCTTGGCTTTTTCAAAGCTCAAATCAATCACACGCAGAATCACAGAATGGCAAGGGTTGGAAGGTAGCCCTGGAGATCACCTTGCCCAACCCTCCTGCTAAAGCAGGTTCGCCTAGAGCAGGTTGCACAGGATCGCAGGGAGGTTTGAGAGACAAGACGACATTAAAGACCAAGCTCTGGGCTGCAAAGCCGACCTGAGCCAGGTCACAGCAAGCCAGCTTGGCGGGATGGGTACCAGCAGCTCCTGGCTGCCCCGGGTGGCTCAGCTTCATTGTCCACCACGTGGGAAGGACCCTGGCTGTGCAGCCATGGGCACAGCAGGTCCCACACCCAGATCTCCCCGCAGAACCCCAGCAGCGGGTGCCGGAGGGAGGGCTGGCACCGCTGCGCCTTCACGCCTTTCCCAAGTGATACCGCCAAACATTTGCTGGGGGGGTTGATGATGAATGCTCACTAATTAAACAAAATCCCACTCCTGGAGGCGAGCACGGTGGGGATGGGGTCACCCCCGGGGCTGGGGACACCCTCAGGGTGTCTGAGTGTGCCAAAAGTGCTGCCTGGGTGGGGAGGGCAGGGGAGTTGTGGCTCATACTGCAGCAGGGTTCAGGCTCATACTGCAGCCCCATCAGCCCCAGGGAGCTCAGCCTCAGCTGAGACATAAAACATGACCCATTAAATAAGCAGAAAAACCCACAGGGCCTCTAAACCTCAGTTCTAGCACCCTCTGTGCATTTGAGGCTGCCTGAGCTGGGATGACTGACAGTGGAGCATCTCAGCCCCCTGGGGTCCAGGCACTGCTGAGCTTCCCAGGCCACCCCTGGGGCCAGCACAGCATGAGCTGCTGCCCGATTTCACAGCCGTGTTTGACGCTGTCGCAGCCCCCCCAGCTCCCCCTGAGCAGACAAACGAGGGGCCACGACCCGAGGCCCCTGGGATCACGGCACACAACCTGCCCACGCAGAGGTGCAAGGTCAATGGCAGAGTCAGTGGCTCAGCCAGTGTTCGCTGAGCCCCAGTTGCATCATCCTCCCTGTTGTGATCCCCCCACCAGGCACCCCTGAAGCCCTAAAGCCTGGAGGAGCTGGATGGGGAATGGGGATCGTGCTGCTAAGTGAAGAGGAGCGGGTCCTCACCAGCTCCCACACCCACAGCCCTGGCCAGTCCCTCGGTCCCCAGCTCTGATCCCAGCGTGGCAGGATGGCACCTGAGAGGAGAGATGGGTGCACACAGCCTGGGGGCCACCGGGATTGAGGACACTTCAGCAACAGAGTGAGAAGGCAGGGTCTGAGTACACCAAGTGCAGGGTTTGGCCCCTCCGAGCCCCACAGGCAGCACTCGGGTCAGTCCATGGGAAACAAAAGAGCATCCCGGGGAGGGGGCTGTTTTCTTTCCAGCCCAGGAAAGCAGCCAAACCCCAGCATATGCCCGTTCCCAGGCCTTGGCTCCAGCGGCACAGCAGGCTGGTGGCCTTGGGACACGAGGTTTGCTCCCATCCAGCTAGCCCAAGGCTGCGAGCCTGGCCGGGAGAGGCAGGGTAGGGGCAGGACAGCAGGATCCCCAGGGCAGCACACGGCCACCGACCACTGCTACCCTGAGGGGTCCCTGTGCAACTCCTAAAGCAAAGGGCAATGGGCAGGAGGTGGAAGGGGAAGGGTGCGACTGGGAGCTTTTTAGGATGGGGCTGTGCATGCATGAGCGACAGAAGCAGCGTGTGTGTGTGTGTGCTCAGCAGTCTGTCTCTCGTTCCGGCAAAACTGCTTGTGCAGTAGGAATAAACACGCCGAGGACACATCCAAGCCAGTGCAAACAGCCCCTGACTGAGCCGCTCTCTCCCAACCCTCTGTTTTCTTTCTCCGCTTTTCCTCTCCTCTCTTAACCCCTTCAGGAGCCCGGGGGGACCAGCACCAGCAGCCTGGGGAGCTGTGGAGCCAAACCCCGCAGACCCCCAGGGAAGAACTGTCCATGCAAGGGGACATGATGGGGGGTGTGTTCCCCCAAAGCACAGGGCTGCCTCTGCGGCCACCAATCTCCAGTCCAGCACCACTCTCCCTCTTCTTCCCCCATCTTCCAGCACAGTCCCACGGCAGCTCATCCTCTCCCCAGCAGCTCCGGGGGTCCCGGGGAAAAGGGCTGCTCCCCCCTCCAGATCCGCAGCCCAGCCCAGCCAACAGCAGGCTGGAAGCTGTCCAGGATTCACCCCATCCCAGGCGGGACTGAGGAGCCAGGAGAGTCCCTGTTGTGGGGAAATCATGCCAGGGGTCTCAGGGAAGCCCACCTCCACCCTCTGCTCTTCTGGGAGGCTCGTCTGTGCTGGAGTTTGTGGATACCCATGCTGGAGGATTCTGACCTGCAACACCGCTCTGCCCCCACGGGCACTGAGAGCCATCCCCAGCCAGCATCCCACTGGGACGGCCGCAGAGCCCAGGGCAGCTCCGGTAAGCCTAGGGATGCTCATACTTGCCACACTCACCTCTTTCCTCTTCCCTTTTGTCCCACGGGGAATCAAAGCTCTCTGCTCTTCATGTGGCTCAGTTGAGCCCAGGGGGTTCAAGGCCACAGTCCCCACATCGTGCCCAGACCCCTGGGTCCCGGCTGGGAGCTGGGGGCCAGCAGCTCTCAAGTCTCCTCTTCTGCTTTCCTCCAGCCGCACCGCGCAGGGCAGAGTGAGCAGGGGAGAGAGGGGCGGGAGGAGGGGAGTGGGGAAATGAAACTTTAATAGCACAGAGCCCCTTTTGTTTCCCAGCATATGGGATATTTCATACATGCTGAAGGCATTAACCACCTATATTCTTCAAGCTCTCGCAGCCGCTGGGAGCATGGCCCCAAGCTCGGCTCTGGGGCACGGTGTCTGTCCCAGGAGGCTGGAGCTTGCAGCAAGTGGCCCCTCTGCCCCAACACCCCTCCCTGCAGGGGGGTAACCCTTAATTGCAGCCTGGAAAACTGCTTGGCTTTACCAGGATAATCCTCCTGGGTGATTTTGTCCCTCCAAAAGAGCAGCCAACCCCCCCAGACTTGAGGCCAGGAAAGGAGTGTGCCTGTTTTGGGGACATGTTTCATGTCCCTGCTGTGATGTGGAGGGAACCAACCCTGCCATCCCCGGGGTTCTGAGACCCCAAACAGCCCTCCTGTCCCGGGGACAAAGCAGAGATGCAGGGTCCCAAAGAGCTGTGACTGAGAGGGGCTGGGGAGGGCTGGTGGCTTGTCCCCTCCCTGCCCACACCCCAAGGGCACAAGAGCATCCTCAGGCGCAGCGAGCAGACAAGGTGCTGGTAGGGAAAATATCCACATTGGATATCCTCATGCTGCTCACTCCTTTCCCTGATCCATCTCCCTTCAAGGTGCCTCTGGACAATTTGTCCAGCAGGGAACAGACACATGTAGGTCCCCAGCGCAGAGAGCAGCTGGCACTGCTCCCTGCAGATCCCATCTGAGGTCCTTGGCTTTACATCCCTCCATTATTTCCATAGAAGAGACGTTGACATCAACATTCTCTTAGTGGCATGGTCTAGTTGATGTGGTGGTGTTAGGTCATAGGTGGGACCTGATGATCTCAGAGGTCTATTTCAATAATTCTGTGATTCTGGGCAGAAGAGGACATCAGTTGGTGGCTAACCTGCAAGCGGGGTTTGAGTTGGAGACGACCACCAATGTGCTCTGCCTTCCCCAAATTGGGTGAACCACTCAGCACTGGAACTCCTCAGAAGCCCCCTGATCCAGCATCCACAGGAGCTCCCAAAATAGGCTCCCTTTCCCCAACCCTTGTGTTTTCAGCTGGTCAGATGGGAGAAGGCATCAGCCCAGCTCGGACAGGGTGAAGGGACATGCTGTCCATCCCACGGGACCACAGCTCAGCCTGTCCCCGAGCCCCCAGCCCCATGCTATGCAGAGTGCCCAGTAAATTAGTACTTTGTCCGGTGTTTATCCAGTCACACTCTAATTTGAAGTAAAAACCACAGCCAGTAAAAGGTCTTTATAGCTCTTCAGAGCTCGTAAACCTGCAGCGCTGGCGGACGGGGGCCAGCTGATTGGGGGCTGCGAGGAAAATTTATTGCAGATTTTGGTAAGTTAAACATTACAGCTCTGTCTGCCCCGGGACTGGTTTGTGGAGCAGCTCCCAGCAGCAGGGACCGAACAAGGGATGCTTTATTGGGGGAGGGAAGGGAGAGCTTGCAGGTCTCACCCAAACCCACGGTTAATATCAACCCAATTTTAGACCGGCTTGTTTTTAAGGCAAGGCAGGCTTTGCACAGCCTGGATTCATCCTCATACTGGGGCTTCTGGACACGAGGCTGCATGGCCCGGCGATGTGGGCAGTCCCCAGGAGCATCCCTGGGGCGATGGTGAGCTGGACTATGCTGGCACCTCCTCATGCCATGGCCCTCGGCTCAGTGGGTGACCTCGTGGCGAGCTCTTCTGTGGGGCAGGAAGAGCTGCGACAGGGCAGCCCAGCTAGTCGTGGGAGCCAGGAGAATTTGGAGAGAATGAAAGGAAGCGGCCGGGGTGGGGAGCGTGCGAGGGAAGGCGGGTAGCAGGAGGGAAGGCATTTTTTCCTTGCCAGTGTCTTGGCTGCTTTGGTGTGAACTGCTATAAATCTGCTCCTTATCTCTCAGGCCATTTAATGTTTTCATGAAAAGAAAATAGTCTGCAGGAAAAAAACCCCACTGATAAAATATCCCTTTGGCGTTGCGAGGAATGTTAAACGTCTCTAATCAGCGGGGTCTGGGGCTCAGGGCGCTCCCAGGGCTGGCAGGGAGCTGGGAAGTTGTGGAGATGAGGCAATGCCTGGAGCAGGCTGGCCCAGTGCCCTCCTGGGTGGGGGGTGTCAGCTTCTGCACCTCTGGCTGACCCTTGCACCATGACAGGGGACGGTACAAGGCAGGGGACGTGGTGGTTGGTGTGGGATAGCAGCAGCTACAGCTGAAACAGCTCCAGCCCCGCTGCCCCACAGGCTGCAACACCTCACAGGGGAGAAAGTAAACCAAATACTGGCAGAAATAAAGATAAGTGGGAATCTGGGGGACAAATTCCATAGGAATAGGGATATGGATCCAAATCCTTCTTGGATGCTACCCAGGGGCAGGCAGGGCAGGCAGGGGCATGGGATGTGCCAGGGACCCACACGTGGCTTGGCACCTTCAGCACCCACAGTCCTTGCCTGTCCTCATACCTGTGGAGAGGCCAGGCTGGAGCCCTGAATGCCCCATGTGGCTGTGAGTATCCTTCCCCGGAGAGCTGGCCCCTGGACAAGCTGCTCCTTTGATTTACAGCTGCAAAATCCCGCAGGAGCTTCTCACTACACAACTGTGCTGTCAGGCCAGGTTGGGCACCATGGCATGAATTCCCCTTGGAGCATCCCCACCTCTCCTGTGCTCCCCATCCCTGTGCTCCCCCTGAGCACTGGGGTGCAGGGCTGGGGGCACCAGCTCGCGGTCCCCAAGCATGAGCATCCCTGGCTGCGATCAGGCACTGCTTGGTTGCACTCCTGTAACATTTGAGCACTGAGCTACATCCATGAGGTTTCTTCCTTCCTCCAAACACCAGATGATGTGTCTGGCGTGGTTTCACACATTGGTGCATCCCTAGCTGGGAGCACCCCAACAGCTGCGGCTCCCCCAAGGCCATCCCTGCTGGGCAGCCTGGGGCCAACAGAGCCATGGCACAGGGACATGAGTCTCTGAGGCACAGCTTTGTGCGTAGGCTATAAAACAAACAAGCAAGTAATAAATGTGACTGCAAAGGGGATTTTTCTGAGTGGGAAGAAACGGTTAGCTCTGATTTTTTTCCTTTTTTTTTTTTTTCCTTTGGTAATGTTTCATTTCATATTCCAAGAGATCAGAAAAGCCATTTCAGATGAAAAAAATCAAACCCTTCTGTTTCAACACACTCCCTGGCCCAGCATCCTCATGCACCAGCACACCCACATACCAGTTTTCCTCCCAGACAGCCCCAGTCCCACTGAGCTCGTTTCCAGGCAGCGTTTCTCCTTGGCCAGCCCCATATCCAAGCATCCCACCTCCCCTGCCAGCCCCACTCCCAACCCCATCCCGCCATCTACATCCCCTCTCTGCAGGCAAATGCCTTTGCTCGCACCATCCATCACGTGGAACTAGGATGTGATTTTTGGTGCCAAAACACGCGCAGCTGGCCACACCAGCAACGCCTGCGTGGCTGCACAGAGCTGCTTGTGTTTCGGTGGGTCACACAGTTGGCTTTTGTGGGAAGGTTCTGGCTGTACCTGGCACGGTGAGGAGGTGCTGGGAGCTGGCACTTGCCGTCGACACCGACCTGTCAGAATTGGTGGTGTGCCAGGTCTCTCGCTCTCTGCTTGAACATCTGCCTGTGTGCCCTCTCTTGCCTTTCCACGGGGCATTTTTGTGCCTTTCAGAGCGAAAAAAAAAATGTAGTTTGCCAAGTCAGGGGTCGGTTGGCTTGTGGGGTGGGCTGGCAGCACCGCTGGCGTCGTGGTGGCATCACGGTATGAGGACGGTGGGTATGCATCGGCCCTGGGCACCCAGCATCCTCTTGCCACTGAGTTTGGGCATCCTGGGGCTGGGGACATGAGGATCCTGAGGTCTTGCCCCTGCAAATCTCCTGTCAGCAGCTCCCTGAGGGCTCTGGCACAGCCCCACCGCTGCCGCCGCTTTTCCTGCCCTCTGGAAGAACCCCCCGTCCCGCCGCCGTCTGCCTCTGACGCAGGCGGCTTCGCTTCCAGACGGGCCGTGCTCCCCCCGAGCCCGTGCCGAAAGAAAGCCCCTTTGTTCGGCTCGGCAAACGGGGCCCACGCCGTCGGCTGACCCCACCACCCCACACCGACCTCCATCACCCCAAAACACAGTCCCCGCTGTCCCATGGGGCAGGGCATGGCCAGGGATGGGGCCAGGCAACCCCCAGCGCTGCCTCTCGGGTCAGGGTCCGTGCCCAGGGACGCCGGGATGGGTCACAGAGGGTGCACAAGTATGAAGCAACTATACGGAGGGATGGGCAGATGTACAGAGGGATGCTCTACAACTAAATCTCTTGCCTCATGGTTGTTTGAGACTGGCAAACTATCACTGGGAAATACTGGAGCCTCCGAGCTGGCCGGGGTGGGATGGGGGAGCAGGGACGGCGCGGAACAAGTTGCTGCTAATGAGAAGCAGGCGGAGAGCCCGGCGTGGCTCCCCCCAGTCCTCTCTCACCTCTCGGGGTCAGCTTGTATTTTTTTAAACCCTGATTGCCAAGAAATTGGAGGCTTGTGTGCCAGTGAGGGCTGGTTAGCTAATGGCTGGCCCGGGGCAGAGCCCCAGCGCCGCAGAGCTGGGTCGTGTGCTCCAAAGCAAAGGGAGCCTGATGGGAGCTGGGTTTAAGGTTTGGAAAGGGTTGAGGAGCCTCTCTGGCACCTTGCACCCAGGCTAAGCGGGGCACAGGCCCCTTGGGATGCTGCTTGCCCCGGTCCTGCTCTGGCAGGAGCATCCTGGATGCATCAGGTTGGGAATGGTGGTGGCCAGTCCAATGCTGCTCGGTTCAGCCCCAGTTTTCACACCAGAGAAGAGGAACCCCGAGCTGCCGAGCTGGGAGGAAATGAGAGCAGAAAAATGTGATAAACAGCTGTAAGGCCCAGCCCTGGCTCTGCACTGCTCCCGCCGTCGCGGGTCGGCCCCTCAGACTGTTTATGGAAAGCCCAGTTTGCCGAGAAATCCATCTCCCGTTTCCTGTTGATCGCTGGAAGCCAAGGTCCCTGCTCAGCCAAGGGCTGCCGCTGCCCGCTCACGTCTCTCAGTAACGGGGAGGAAGGGCCGAGCCCAGCTCAACTCACCCAGGGGGTGACGCGGGGGACGAGGGGGAGCCGTCCCAAGGGGCTGGGAACTGCATCCCCCTGGGAGCAGATCAAAGCTCTTGGGTGAGAAGAGGCATCCCCGGCCCCTTTTGGAGCCTCAGGTAGGGAGAGGTTGGGTGCTCTCCCCAAGGCTACTCAGCAGCGAGGGGGTGCAGGAGGGATGCTCACGCCCAGCTCTAGAGATCTGGGGCTGGTAACATCCACCCACTTCCAGCAATCACCTTTCAGCCCTCGGTGCGTGCAGGTGCCCACCAAACCCTTCCAAGCCCCATGGGTGGAGATAAGCAAAGGGTCCCCTCTTCAGTCCCTCCCTTCCCTTGCTCCCTGTTCTAACCCCGCTCTCTGTCTATACCCAGCCTCGCAGGGTGCGGAGGGAGCCCGATGCTCCGTCTGAGCTCGCTCAAGGCCAACCCCATTGTTGCTGAGGCTGGGCGGGAGCGGGGCCAAGCGGGGCCAGAGCCGCCGATGCTGCCGCCGTCGACTGAGTCATCGGCCTGGAGGAGCCGAGTGAAGGAGAGCCGGGTGCTGACCTGAATCCCACTGATTTTTTTTGTCTCTGATTCAGGGCTGGGAGGAAGGGAAGAAGGCTGGGGGAAGGGGGAAGTGCTGAGCGGGGTCAGGTCGCTCAAATCTCCCCTCTTTCCAAGTGCTCTGGAGGGAGATGGGGCCAAGGCAGTGAGCAGGGTGATGGAGAGGTGCTGCAGAGAGCTGTGATGGGGATAAGCATGCCAGATGCCGGGGAGGTGTATGCCCTTGCTCTCACTGTACTTATCCCAGCTAAAGCTTGGAGGAGGAGAAAGGAGGGAAAAGAAACAGTGAGAGTGTCCCACACCTTCTGCCAGGTCTCCTCCCTAGGCTGCAGCCCCCGTCAAGGCAGGGCTGGGGATGCTCGCCTGGCACTCACTTCATCCAGCCCTGAGGATGTGGCCAAATCTGAGACATACCCCCCCAGGACCAGCCCATCCCATCAGCTCTGGGAGCGGGCAGAGCTGGGGGGTAAGGGCAGAGCTGGTTCCACTCCAGGAGAAGTGGCTGCACCCCAAAAATCACCTCTGAACAGTCAAATGGGTAAAACGAGCCCACTCCACAGTTGGCCAGGGCTCTTCCTCATCTTCCCCCTCCTCCTCCGTCCTTCTCCTTCCCCCAGCCTCTCCCCGTTGCAATGCTGTCTTCTCCAGCCCCTCAGCAATAAGATAACCCCAAGTGCTCCCAGAACAGGGCTGTGTGGGTGGGAAGCTGCGCCCCGCCTCACCATTCCCTCCCCAAACCCCAGCAGCAGTTGCTGTTCCGGGAAATTCTATCTCCAGACCTTCCCTGGGGTGTCACAGACCGCCCCCAGCAACCCCAGCACTGGAGCCAGGGGAGGACACCCACCCCCAGAGCCCCCCAGTCCCTGCAGCCAGGCTGCTCCCCCCGAGCGCGGAGGGTCCGTCAGCCCAGCCGGGGAACAGGGGGGGACCGTCACCCATGTGGTCACCAGCTGCTTGGAAATCTTTCCCTGGCTTTGGGTCATAAGTACAGATTTTTATAATTATTGGTCTTAGTAATTTACCGTAAAATATTTATTCTGGCTCATTCCAAGGCTTTTGATTCGTGTTGGGTCCGTACGGCTTTCACGGGGGGGTTGTGCACGAGGAGGCTCACGGCTGCGCGGGCTGGATGCTCCGCTCCCATCCTGTATAAATACCCACGTGGATGTGTGTGGCCCAGGGAAGCGACCCCAGCGGCAGCCCAGGGTGGGGGTCCAGCTCATCATGCTGCTCCTCACCCCCTCCTCATCGCAACCTCCCCACCAGAGCCTCCATGCCCCCGCGGACTGCACCCACCTTCATGCCATGGGGCTGCCTCCCAGCCCACCCTGGCCGATGGGACCCCGTGCCAGCGCCAGAGCGATCTGCAAGGACAACTGGCTCACCTGCACCCGAGGACATCTGCTACAAGAGCCACCAGATCTTGCAGCATCATCCTCCTGCTCAGCTCCCACCATGAGCCCTGACAGGCAGGATGGGCAGTCAGAGCATCTTCCTGGTGGCTCTGGGGATGGTGTGTGGCCGGGCAGCGTGTGTATGTGTGGCAGTGACATTGCACAGGGACAGGAGCAGCCTGTGCCCTCTCTGCCACAGGGTCTGGCTGTGGCACTGCTGCCCAGTGGCACAGCACCCGTGTGGTCACCAGCCCTGTAGGACATGAGGTCGGGGAGGATGGAGGCCATGCCTGGTGTGGAAGGGAGGGTGGGAAGAAAGCATCCCAGAGAACCTGGGTGAAGACGGGTGGAGGTGAGTGGTAGGGAAGGACGAGGAGCTGGAGAGGCCCATGGGAGGCTCCGATGTGTTTGGCAGGTCTGGGCTGCTCGTGCCTGGCTGGGAAGATGGGGGCTGAGGAGGCCTCTGCATGGTGCTGAGCCCCCCAGGCAAGGGGATAAGATGTCCCCAGCACCCTTCCCTCCCTGCCCTGGAGCTGGGACCCACGGCACAGCTTTCCAAGCCCCAGCGGCTCCGGCAGCGGCGGGCCCCACAGTGAAACTCAACCCAGATGTGCAGCAGCAGGAAACCCTTTAACATTCCCTCCTCTGTACCTAGAGCTGGAGAGCCCCTCCAGCAGCTCTGGCTCCTGAGTTTCTCCTCTCTTGCTCCCTAAAGAGGAGCTGCAGACACTGTCCCTGGGCAGGGGCAAGGGCAAGGTCTCACTTGCGGAAGCTCCAGCAGCTCTGGGCAGCACCAAGGTCTTTGGAGAAGGCAGCGTCTGTGGCCAGTGGGCTGGGAAGAGGAGAGCAGCATCCTGGAATCAATCTTTGCACCAGCAAACAAACAGCACCCAGGCCCTGCAGGGCTTCAAAAGGGGAGAAAAAGTATTAAGATGTTTGAAATCAGTAGGATACGTATGTTGAGTTACACCTCCACGGCAGCGTCAGCCCTTTGACTGTGGGAATGTGCTGGTACCAGCATGATTTTGTTCCCTGAGCCCAGAGAAGCTACATGTGCATTTGCTTGGCTAGAAGCTGGGTTTGCCGAATGAGAAGCTGCCGGGACAGCCAGAGCCACACACATCTTGTTGCCCTTTGCACACCCTCGGTGCCTGGAGCCTTGTTTGACGCCTGCCTTTACTTTTCTCCAGAGCTCAGCATCACCACGCAGCCCTTCCTCACCCTCAAGCTGCCCTGAGCCTCTGGACCTGGCCTCGCTCCACTTGCCTCCCAGCTGTCCCCTGCATTATTAAACTGGACTTATCAGCCCTTATCTTTTTCCACCTGGTTCTGGCTCTGCCAGTCAGCAGCGCTCGCGTGAGGAGCCAGAGAACACTGGGACACCCCTTCAATGCTGACCCCACTGGTGAGAAAGCCACCGAGCACCTGGGGAGTCCCATTCCTTGGGGAGCTGGAGCTGCCCCCCAGTTCACCAGCCCTCAGCCCCTCTGTGAGGGGACAACCCGCTGCTTTCCTGCCCCAAGACCCCCGGGGAAGCAGCCCCGGCTCCCCCCCGGGCTCGGCACTGCTCCAACACCTGGTTTTAATAATAACCAGTGCGGGATGTGGGGCTGAGATGAGGGGAATGCTAAGGGGGGGCATCAACCCAGGAGCTTCCTGGGCCTGGAGGGGGCTGGCTCCCAGCAGAGCCCACAGGGTTACAGCCTCGAGCCGCCCGTCACCCCGTCTCCTCTTTGAAACGAACACCACTTGCAGGACTGGGTTAGCTGCAGCCACCGGAAAGCTGGGATTAATGGAAATTGGTTATAAAACAATTTTCCCAGATGCTAGAGACATCTTTTTGTCATCTGTCCTTTGACATTTCCAGTCTCTTTCACATCTCCAGCGTTTTCTGATTCAGGCTGTGGCATTTAAATGGGCGGTTTGTATTTACAGTCTTAGGCGTTGTAAATATCTTATATATAAATCTCTCCTAATGTTGAGAAGATGTTCTATGCATTTGCATTTTCCAAACAAGACCTATAAATCTTTACAGGAAAAACGTACAACTTGTGCATGAAGATTTCTATTGGCTCCGTAATCCAGGGGTAGACGAACACATCATAAAAATACATCGACGCGTTTCAGGCACCAGAAGTCAGCATTATTTTGTCGCAAAGTGGAAACACGTCACTTCAAAATCACGAGAGGCATTAGAAGAAATATTTTGCATGGCTCTTATTCAAGGACTCGGTGCCTTGTGCTGTGTCCCCCCTCCACCTCAGCATTGTCCCCACTCCGGGCACAGGTCCCACGACAAGGATGCAGTTGGTGCCAGGGCTGGACAGCCAAGGTCACGTCCAGCAGCGCAGGGGTCATGCAGAGGGACACGGCCGCTGTCCCCTCCCAGCACGCGGCACTGCTGGCTGACATAGCACAGGGGCTCAGGAGGCTTTCAGCTGCCCCAAATCTGACCTTCTGTGAGGGTCCCACCACCCCAGCAGGAGCCTGACCGCAGCCAGAGCTCAACCAGCAGCACCTCCCCCTCTGTGCTGGCCCGAGTACATCAGATACACGACTCACCTCCAGGACCATATCCCCAGGAGGAGGTCCCCAGTCTGGAGGCTGTGGAAGAAGCCGAAGCCATCGCTGCTTTTGCAGTCCTGCCACAGTGTGATATACTTGCATCGTCTAGTTTTAACCTCCAGCCATCTGGTCTGGGGATGCCTTTCTTGGGGGAGCGAGGGGCTCCTCTGCAGCCCGTGATCTCGGTTATTTATAGGGTGCAAACCCACCCTTGCTGCTCCCTGTGAGAGAGCAGCTTCTGTGGCCCTTCCCGACTCCTTTGCCAGATTTTCAGAGCCGAGCTGTTGGCCAGGTTAATTCTTGACCGACTCTGCCCCTTTCATATACCTCTTGGAGGAGCAGCAACGGGCAGCGGTTAGCTTTGTGGGGAGGGTCACAGCAAGAATTCTCCAACATAAACCCGTGGTTCAGACACTATTTCGTTGAAATAACTCAGATGTCTACTAAGTCTTATTGTAAAGCCTTATTTAAGTGTCAAGCTTCAGCAGGCTGCAAAGGCTGGACACGGGCCATGTGTCAGAACGTGGGTACGGGATGTCAGGACACGGCTGCAGGATGAACGAGGTGCAGAGAGCAGCCCCCTGAGCTGCACCAGACACTGCAGTGGCTCAAAACCCAGCCCTTACCTCATGGTCACCATGGCCCTGCCTGTGGGCTGGGGCTGCAGAGGGCTTCAAGCAGCCTCAGGCTCAGCCCTGAGACCTCCAGGACCCCCAGGGGGACCTGCTGCCTCCAACCTGCTACCCCAGGCAGCTCCCCAGGGCCTCGGAGCCAGGCAGGGGCTGCTTCGGGGTCTCCATCGAGAGTTCTCAGGATGAGGCCGCAGAGGGGACAGCCCTGGCAGCCCCCGGCCATGGAGGGGGAGCAGCCCAGGGGCATGGGGGGGTCTGAGCCCCGAGCTGGGATGCTGGCCAGGGCTCCTGCTGCCCCTGGGGCCTTGCTGGCCACAACCACGCAGCCCCTGGCCCTTGCCCAGCCCGGCACGGATTTCACCGAGTTTGCACATTTTCAGTACATGCAGCAGCCAGCAAACATCCTCGGTGCCAAGGAGGGTCACGGGTGACGGAGCCTTCCCCCCGCACCGCTCTCCTGTGGCTGTGGGAGGACAGAGCCCTCCTCACCCTCTCGGCCACCCCGGAGCCATCGCGTAGGGCTGAGCTGTGCTCCTCACTCTATTAATTAACAAGCAATTAACTCAAGGCCCAGCTGGGCAGCAGCTGGTCCCACCTGGGGCTGCTCAGGGCCGAGCTGAGGGGGTGACACGTCACCCGGGGCTGGATGGGGATGAGGGAGGCCAGCCCCAGGCACAGCCCCACCACTCTGCTAGGCTTGGGGATGGGTGCAGGGTGCAGGGCCTGGCTTTGCACAGCCAAAAATTTGAAAGCCTCCTTGCCCAGGCAGGCAGCTCCAGGGGTGTGGGCATTCGCCGGTCCCCCCTTGCAGCCCCCTCCCCTCCATCCAACGGCTCCTGCGGCCCCGCACGTTGTTCATCACCCCAACAGGTTCAAACAAACCCGGCTGGCTTTAATCAGGCTCCAGCTTCGTTTCCTCCAGCGCTTACAGGGCCCGGGACGTTGGCGAGCGGTGGGGAGGCAGCAGCTGGGTGGGCAGGCTCTGGCAGGCAGCAACCAGCTCCGCAGGCAAGGGGAGAAAGCAAGCAGGGATCCCCCCCAGCCCTGCTAAATCCAGCCCCAGTGCTACCCCAGTCAGCGCTGGATGTGCTCCCAGCCAGCTCCGGGCCCCATCCTGGAACACGAGGCCACTGTGCAGCGTGGCCGGATCCAGCACTGGACGGCTGCTGCCACCTCGTGCACGGAGGGCTGCTCCCACACCCCCCCTTCCTCCCCAAATCCCCCCCCCCAAAATGGGCCCCAAAGCCTCCAAAGGCAGACGGGGATCCCCCTGAAGGGAGACAACCAGATTGTGCCAGCAAGGAGAGAAACGGGCAACAACCAGCGAGTAAAACCAGAGCCCCGCGATTTATTAGTCGTTGTTGAACAGGACCTCACAGCAGTGCCCGGGAGCCTCCCAGCGAAGCCCAGGGAGGGGCAGAGCGGAGCTGCAGCCTCCCAGGGCTACACGGGCTCTTCCCAAAAACAACCAGGTGGGGACTGAGGGGTTCCCCTCTCTCGCCCAGGGCAAAATGCCAGGTTCTCCCCCCACTGCCCCGGCCCCGCTCTGGAGGAGAGGGTGGAATCCCGGGTACCGCATCCACCTCTGGCATCGACTGCTGCCATCCCACGTGCTGCGGAGGAGCCCCATCCCAGGGGAGAGGACGCCTTTATCCCAGTAAACCCGTGATGGCTCAGTCTCGTTTGCCAGTCCCGGGAGCGAATCCCAGGGGATGCGGCCGGAGAGGCAGAGCCGGGGCTGCAGCTCGGTGTGGCACCACTGGTACAGAGACACGTCTCCGGCAGAAAAACTGTCCCCAACTTCCCCGCTGACCTTTGTCCACGTCGCGTGTAACCACCAAAGAGACCATGTAAAACCCTCGGTGCTTAGCTACAAATTCCAGCACCGAAGTAAAACAACCCCTTGCAAAACAGAAACCAAACGAACCCTCCCCCTCCCCACCCCACACCCAGACATTATTAAAATACTTCCGCTTTTAATATTCAAGAGGTTTGAAGTTCTCAGCATCCTTCCGATTGCCATGATCCCAATGTCCGCCCTGTCCCCAAGGGCCGGCTCTCCTCCGCGCCGGGGACACCAGGCACCGCTCGGCTTTACCACAGGAAACACCACGAGTGTACAAGATTGCAAGGTGGGCTTGGGGGGGTGGGAGAGCACCGGGGAGAGCACCGGGGAGCACGCCGGGGCTAGCGTGCCAAGGCCAGCCCCTTCTCCTGCTCAGCCACGGTCCCCCCGTGCTGCCCACAGAGGGGGAGCAAGGGGTTCAGGAGAGTGAAAATGAAGGGAGGTGACAAAAGAAATGGTGCCCGAGTCTTTGAAAGAAAAATTTGCCTTAATCGCGGCTTTTCCAAGTAGGTGTTGGGGGAATCCAGCGAGCTCTCCTGTCTCCTGCTGTGGGGCTGATGGCAGGAGCTGCTCTGGGTCTCTCCGTTCCTCCGCTCCAGCTCAGCAGTCACCTCCAGCGTGCCCAGAGCGGCTTCTCCGCCCCTGGACCAGGAGGCGAGGGGCAGCTCTGACACTGCCTCAGGCCCAGGGGAGTTGGAGCCCGTTTGGGGCAGAGAGAGGGAGAATTTGCACCAATTCCCAAGGTCAGAGCAGGGCAGGAAGGGACCTCACCGCCAGGCCCAGGAATTCAAAAGGGAAAATAAAATGAAAGTGGGGTAGGCGGGAGGTGGCGGCGCAGGGACCGCAGCGTCAGACCGCCGCTCGGGCAGCCTCCGGCGCTCGGGCAGCCTCCGACGCAGGCATCTGCTCCTGGGGGTTCCTTCCATGGCCACGGCCACGATATTGCTGAGGAAGGTCCCGCTGGCCGGGTGCAGGGGTTGGCCCTGCTCGCATCTTGCTGGGCGGGCAGTGGGCGGCAGCTACCTGGTGCTCTGCAGCTCCTCCCGCAGCCAGGTGGGCAGCGTCTGCCCCATTTTGTACAGGAGCTTGGAGAGCTCTATGTTATGGTCCCTGTAATAGTCCCGCAGGAAGGTGCGCGACTGCAACACAAGAACGGAAAGGAGGGTCAGGGGGACCAGCCCCGAGCTCCCCGCCCCACAGTGCCCCCCTGGACCCGCTCGGGACCATGCCAGGAGGCTCTCTGCATACTCACATCCGAATCCATCTCAGGGTACTTCCTCCCTTTGCTCTTTCCCAAGCATTTTGTTTTCCCTCCATCCAGAAGCTGACACCAGAATCCTTTCTTTGGATCAAACCTGCAAAACGACAGCTCTGCCTCACCCTTCTTGCCCCCCACACTGCCCGACAAGCCCCGCTGCTGCCCAGCCCTGCACAGGGGCACCTCTCCAGCTTGTTTTAATCCGCGGCCCAGCTAACAGCTCGTTATCGACCCCCTGGCACAGCAGTATCCCCGCGCAGTGCCACACTAAGCTGCCAGCCAAGGTTCATTCATCGCCGCATCGCCCTGCTCAGGGAGGTCTACATGGGATTAATTACTATTTTCTGCAGCACCTTCAGCCCTGGATGCCCTCAAGAGCCCCACGGCACCTGGGTGCAGACTCAGAGCAGCCATGAATATAAGCAAGCCTTGCACCGAGGTAAATTATTACTATTTTTCTAGGAGCTCTGAAGACACCTGCTTCTCCCACGGTGGACTTTAATGTCTGGAAGGCTCAGAGCCAGGTGACACCCACGGAGATGCCACACGGCTACCAGCAGGAACTGCTCTCCCTAGTGCGTGCACAGGAGCCAGGGTGCTGCAGCTCAACGCTATCACATGTGGTACAAATGCACCCCTGAACTCTGCTCCGGGGGCCCAGAGCTGCTCCTGGGCTGCCCAGAGCAACACCAGCGGGCGGTGACACCGCTGCCATGACTGGATAAGCACAGCAAAGCCAGATGCTTGTTGAACGTTATTTCTGATTGCAGCTACCCCCGTGTAGGTCACAGCAACAAGGAGCTGCTGCTCTGGCCTCAGGGGAAAAAAATTCTCCTCAAAGCCAGTTCTGGTCTCATCAAAACCAGCCCTGCAGGGAGCCCTGGGCAGAGGGCTGCCCTGAGACAGTGCTGAGTGTCCCCAGCGACAACCCCCTGCACCGGCAGCAACAGCAGGCTGGAGGAAGGAGAAGCTCAGGGAAGGACTCACGCCAGGGTCTTGTGATAATCGATGAAGTTGGTCACGCCGAGGAACTTCTGGACTGTCTCCATCACTTTGGCAGGTTCCGTTCGGAGCAGCTTGCCGTCCAGGACCAGGATCTGCAAGGAGCAAGGCAGGGCGGTGAGGTGCCGCTGGCTCATGGCTCTGCTCTCCGGGGGTACAACTACACCTTTGCTGCACTTTTAGCCATCTCGGGAGACAAATTAGCCACCACCCCGCACAGGCTCCCCTTTCAAATGCCTGCGTGCCCCAGTTTTCACTTGCACTGGGTGCTGGAAAATGAAATGCAAAGAAAATCCGGAGCCGGGATCCATTCAGGACAACATCAGAGCTCCAGCTCGGGCCTGCCCATCCCCCAGCCAGCCAGGATTGCATCACAGCAGGCACAGCAGCAGCACACAGCTAATAGACTTTATAAGGTTAAACGACAGTGGAAAAATCGTTCAGGGACTGAGCGGGTCACAGCGGGGCTGGCGTCGAGCCCCCGTTTCCCCTGCAGGCAGCTCGAACCATGGGCACCTTTGCTTTTTCTGTCCTGTTTCAATGCTGCAGTGACACCAGACAGGGCAGCCCCGCGGGGGTCTGAGGCCAAGAGCAGCAGGCGAATGGTGGGAGCCACTAGAGAGCCCCCCACTGCCCTCTGCTCCACCGCTCCCTTCCAACCCTGCTTTGCCAGAGGACCGGCACAAGGACATCTTCAAGCATCACCCATCACCAACCACACACCACAAGGGCTTCCTTCTTGCACAATCTCTCTCCTCTGCCCCTTCTTCAAGTACTTTTAATCTTCTCCACATGGTATTTAGGGCATAAGAAAAGCAGCTCTCACAGGAGCACCCTCACAGCTGGCTTTGACCCCAGCTCTCTTCCTCCTGCATCCTTGCGTGGGTGAGGGTGTCCCCAGGGTGCTGGCGCTGTAGGAGCGGGGTGCTCCCATCCCTACCTGGTTGGCGTGGTAGCTGTTCAGCCAGCGCTCGATGTGGGTGGCGTACCAGCCCGGCACCAGGCAGCGGTTCTGCAGGGTCCGGAGCTTTGGAGCAGCCTCAGGACCGGCCGTGATCACCTCGTGGAAGGTGTATTTCAGGGCAACCGGGTCATCGTGAGCTCGCTGGTGCTGTCGGGCAAGAGCAAAGTAGGTTTGTTCCCAGGGCAACCCAAATCCTGGGCTGCCCACGAGGCACCGCAGCGCCCAGGCCATCACAGCACGTCCTTGTACGTCTTGTTCAGCCAAAAAGCGCGGTGGCTGCAACTACCTCACCTCTCAAACCAAGCTGATAGAAGGAAGCCCCTTGCTCACCACCTGCCCAAGCCAGGGCAGAGGCAGAGGCGGGCAGCTCACCTGGTACCAGGAGTAGGCTCGATCTGCAGGGTTGATGAGGATGGTGATGACTTTGGCCTTGGAGAGCAGGGCTGCGGCTCGCCGCGGAGCCACTTCCGAGTCGAAGTAGTTGGCACTTTTCTCAAAGTAGAAGTCAGAGGTGGTGTTGGAGGGGATGGGGAAGAATTCCATGTACCTGGGGAAGGCACAGCGTGAGGCAGGTGGGAAGGCACCACGAGATGTCCCAGGCACCTCCCCTCACTGATGACACCTCAGGCACTCTGTAGCAAGCACTAGCTCTGCAGAGCCCCCTCAGGTCTGACGCTCGACCTGGGGCTCCACAATCCCCTCCAGCCATTCTGGAGGGCCAGGCCACAGCAGATTGCCCTGGAAGACCCCAAAACCAGGGGGTAGCAGATACACACACATGCACCCAGCTTCTGCTGAGAGCACTTCTGAGTCCTGGCAAGTGACCTTTGCCTTACAGACAACATCTCAGAGATAAACCATGGTGGGATGATGGCCTGAAGGCAAAGGGCAGAGCCTGTGCAGGATTCATTCCACCCATCCCTGTCTGAAGAGCCCGGGGGTTGTGAGGCCAACGGGAAACCCCACAGCACTGCTGCTCCTGTTCCCGAAGGAATCAGGGCTCCCAGCTCAGCCCACGCAGCACAGACACCTACCAGTCAATACCCTTGTGGTAGTTGTGTCCGTTGAAGAACTGTATCTCCTCAAAGGTCTCTGAGCTGGGATAGTTGCTGCTCAGGTCCGGGTGCATCCCCAAGAAGAGATAAAGGGCGGTCGTTCCTTCAGACAGACAGAAAGAGAGAGCTGACTTGGGCCAAACCTCCCTCTCGAGCTGTGCTTCAGGGCAGGAGGGCCGAAAGAGGCTTTTTGGGGTGGAGAGGACCTGGCAAGCCTCTTGCCTGCTCACAGCACCAAGGGTGAAGGGAAGCACCTGTTTTTTGAGGCCCGATGATGAGAAGCTTTGGGAATCGGTCACAGGTCTTTTCTTTCGACCAAATGTCTTTGTGCCGTTTGTCTTCACAGGGATCCTGAAACGCAAGGGGGAAGGGTTAGAGACAGGGGAGCCTGGAGGAGACCGCACACCACGGTTCAGCCCCCTCCAGCCCGAGCAGACGCCAGGGGAGGCCACGCTGCTCAACAGGCACGGCAAAGACCAGGCTTATCTCCAGGTCTACAGGGCAAACTCCTTCCTGGCACCACCCACAGAACCACAGAGAGGTGAAAAAACGCCGCTTACCCAGAGGATCTGAGGGAAATCCAGGTTGGAAGGGACTCAAGGAGGTCATTTAGTCCAACCTCCTGCTCAGAGCAGGGCCAGTTATACCCCACTCCCCTCTCCCAGCACAACAAACGGGGCTGCTCCCCCCATTCCAGGCACAGGGATACCTGCCACAGCGGGTCCTTCTCCTCGGAGAAGATCTGGAAGTATTTCTGTGCCAGCTGCACAGGCGGCAACGTCTGCAGCTTCAAGTTGGTCCAGGAGTTAAGGAAGCGGACCAGGTGCTTGAAGGTGTACAAGCCCAGGCGGTCGTTGCCGTAATTGGACAGATGGGTCATGAAGATGCTGATCTGAAGTGGAGAGGACAGAGCAGTGGTCAGCGGAGCATCAGCTGGCAGCTGTCCCACCCAAATGGTTCCCGCCCTGGCTGAGGGTATCGGGGACATCTCCCACAGTGGCGCTGGGGGATGGCTCTGCAAGAGATGCCTGTCTGTCTGTCCCTGGGCAGCCGGACAGCAGTACTCACGGGGTTGAGGAGCACGGTCAGGAACAGTTCACCCCCGTTAATGATTTTGTCCAGCTCACTGGAGCCACCGGGGTATTCGTTGTAGAAGATGGTGTGCGTGAAGAGGCCGCAGGTTTGCCGGGGCAGGACCTGGGGCAGGAGAAAGACAGGGATGGAGCACCCAGGGCCAGGGTCTCTTCTCCCAAACGAAAAAGGGCGTCCTCAACCCTTCAGGGGTCAGCATTGGCCCCACTGCCCCACACCACCCTCAACTTGAATCCTGCTACCCACAAAGGAGGGGGAAACCAAAGCGTCCTCACAGAAGCTTCCCCTGTGCAGGGTGAGCAGAGGACACAGCCCCCTCAAAAAGAAGCATGTGAGCTGCCCAGAACCTGCTGAGGTTCTGGGGATTGGTGGGGGAGCAAGAGGAGAGAAACACCAGAGATAAAGCCTGGCCACCTACCATGATGCCATTGTGGATGAAGCCACGGCGGTAGCGAGCGGGTTTCAGGTGGGGGTACTCCTCCGTGCTCGTCACTTTGATTGACCAAACCTGCTTCCAGGCTTCGTACAACTGCACGTGGACAGGGTACACACCCGAGTGGTGGGGGGCGACGGCGTACCCCATGTCAGTGGGGATGCCGTGCTCCTGCAAAGAGACCCGGGAGTGGGTGACCGTGGAGACCCCAAAACCACAACGCTCCAGTTCAACCCAATCTCTCCCCAAGGGACCGCCCATTCGCAACTACAAATTGTCTGCTCGTGCCTCTGAAGAGCAACCAAGGGCAGCGCTGTGCCCAGGCAGCCTGTCCTAAGCAGGGCTGTCTCCATCAGAGGGAGCCCAGGAGCAGACGTGCTGGGTGGACGCTCGCTCTTCTGCTTCACGTGGACCATCCTCATCCTGCCATTTCTGCTGTCACCAGCAAAACAGCAGCAGCAAAGCTCTTCTGAGGAGAATGAGGAGATACATCTACACAGGACTGGAAATTGGTTTCTATCTGTAGACATAAACCAGCCTGGAAATTGTGAGCTGGACAGCTGCCCATCCCAAGCAGGGATGGTCTGGTCCCTCTCTAATTAAGCACGTCTAATGATCAGACAATGAATTCAAGCTAACCTGAAAATTGCTCTCTTAGGCCACAGGACCCAATTATTTTTACTGGGTCCAGCTTTCCTGGTTTGGATTCAGACAGCAGTGAGCAAACCAGCTGATCATAGCGTGAGCTGGTCTCAGTGCTGGCTTTAGCAGCGCCACATAAAGGATGGCTCAAGAGGATGGACAACCCCCCAGCAAGCTGAAGGTCAGAGCCTGCCTGTGTACACCAAACACAGCCCCGACTGCACGTTGGCTGGTGCAGATCAATCCTTTTGCTCCAGGTACTGGTTATAAATGGATTTACTTGCCCAGCTGCAATGTGGGGGACGTGACTTAACGTCACCAGGTCTCCTTGCTCTGGCAAGCAGAGACTGTCACCTGGAAGCCTCTTTACCCCCCTTCTCCCACCCTCCCCCCACCACGAGCACCCACTCCAGCAGCATCTTACTCACGACAGCGAATTTCTTGTTTAGGGTCATCTGCTCAGCAAGAACCGACTGGTTGTGGAAGAGGTGAGGCTGCATGTGGCTCCACATGTGGGGGAACCACCAGAACTCCCTCACGTAGGACAGCAGCAGATCATCGCCTTCATCCTCAGCATCGGTACCTGCGGGCGCGATGCTCACCGTCACTGCCAGCCACACGGAGCCGGACACAGGCAACGGCGGCAGAGGGAAGGGGAGCGCCTCTCGGTGAGGGTGAGATGCCCGAGGACCCCTCTGCGGCCTCTTTCAGCAGTGGTTTGCACCCCAACACCAGCCGTACGGCACCAACATGCAAAGCAATGCCCTCGCCCTCCTCACCCGTGTGGAAGAATTTCCCTGAGTATCCCAGGTTGAAGGTGAAGTTCGGGATGTGGGTGCGCAGCTCGTTCTGTGTGTCGAACAGTGCCTGGGAGAGGGGGAGAGGAAGCAAGATGTCCTCAGCACGCGGCTGCGGGGATGGCTGCCACACCAGGGTGCGGACCCGTGTCCCTGAGAGCTTCACGGAGGGGCTCCCAGGGGGTCAGATGATGCACTAGGGGCAGAAAAGCTCAACCCTGGAGCATCCCAGAGCAGGCACAAGCGCTCAGCCCCACACAACCCCTGCCCACCCAGCCAGAATGTAACAGCCGCACCTTGACATCTTCCACCTTCATGCGTGTGCCCTCCTTGCCCACAAAGATGTCGTCGATGTCCACCAGGATGTAACGGTCGAGGGGCAGGGAGAGCCTCTTGCCCGTCAAGAAGGAGACTGAGTCCACGAAGACAAGCTTGTGCAGCCAGAAGTTGAGGTTGTTGCCGAAAAGCACCCTCTGGATGCCATCGTGGAGGCCCAGGTCTTGCATCACAGTGGTGTGCAGCGCTGCGTCCACGCTCATGTGCGGGATGGACTCGGCTGACTTGGTCTTGGCCAGGAGGACCGGCTCGTAGGTGGAGTGGTTGGACTGGAAGACTGTCCAGTCCTCGCCGGGGAGCACGCCCTTCTCCACCTCGCTGGGGCGCGTGATGTACAGGAGGGGTGATTTGGGGTTGATGCTGCAGTCCTTCAGCGCCAGGTTGGAGTGGAGGAAGAGGGGGAAGCCCTTCAGCTGGGCGCTCAGCAGGCTGTTCTCGTTGGCCTGCATGGGGGAGATGGGGGCTAGAGGAGACAGGGGACTGGGGAGGAGCGCCCAGGCTTGCTGTGCAGGCTCACCGTGGGCACTGGGGCTCACCACCCACGGAGATCTGGGCACTGGTTCCCCCTCCCTCCTCTCCTGAGCACGGGGTGCTCTCATACCCGTGCCCCCCTTACCTTGAAGAAGCCGATGATGCCCACGCCGTACTCCACGCAGTACTTGTCCAGCAGCTCCCGGTTCCAGGCGTCCAGGTTGACGTACTTGAGGATGTTCTCGTAGATGATGAGCGCGAAGCGACCCCGGTCCTTGTCGGTCAGTGTGGGCATGTCCCCCTTCCCCGGGGCGATCTCTGTCCTGTATTTGAAGCGGCTCGACTCCAAAATAGCCACAATCTCCTGGCCCAGCTGCGAGTAGAGGCTCTCCACGAAAACCAGCACCAAGGGGTCCGTGCGGGAGGAGTCGGCCACCTTAAGAGTCTTCAGTGGCAGCAAGCGGGAAGGGGCAACCTTGGGCTCATCGCAGTCTGGCCCTGCCACGTCCCCGGAGGGCTCCAAGCCCCTTTTCCACCCATATAAATAATACGCGGAGACAAAAACACTGAGCAGGCAGAAGGCGAAGAGCAGGAGCAACACCACCTGCGGAGAGAGCTGCCGGATACCCCGCCGGGCCCTGGCCAGCACAGTCATCCTGGCATCCGCAGGGCGAGGTGGGGCCCCTCTCGCCTGCCTGCCCCCTCCCCTCGCGAGCCCCGGGGAGGGGAAGAAGCAACCAACCAACCACTAAAAAAAAAAAAGAGGTACAATAAAATAGAATACTACTAATAAGTTAAACCACTAGCAGGCTGCCCACGTAGGCTTTCTCCTCCAGCAGGCCGGCGTCCCTCGCTGTCCGCTTCATGTCACCATGGCAGACGCAGCGAGGGTCCCCTCTCCGAGCCGAAANCCGGCGTGCCAGGGCTTGCCGGGAGAGTGCCACGAGCTCCCGACGGCGCCGGGGATGCGGCGGGAGCGCGGCGCGCAGGCGTGTCCCCGCAGCCCGGCTGCCGTGTGTGCCCGGGGCACGGCAGCACTGCTGGGGTGCCGTGGGGTGAGCCCCTGCTGCACCAGACAGCTGGAGAAGCTGCCCCGCTCCTCCTGCTTGCCCAGCAAAGCTGATGTGGGGAGAACAGGGGTGTAAGGGGTTTGAGCCCCCATCGCCCAACCCGGTTGGCAGGGAGGACCGCGAGCAGCCAGCCAGCATGAGGCCAAGCTGGGAGCTGCCAGCCAAGGTCACTAACAAAGGCACACGGGAGTGCCCATGTGGAGCCACAGAGACCTTGGGAATATTCTTCTTGTCCCTGTGAAAGGTCTATTTAAATACATATATATGTATAAAGAAAAAATAACAGGATGGGCATCGCTTGCCAGGAGGTGAAGCTGCTCAGATGGGGGACACTGATGGAGTCACTGTCTTAAAGCAAAACAATAGAAGTGTCGGCACAGTGGCTGCAGCACTGTCCCCAGACTCACCACCAGCGCTGGGGACAAGAGCAGGGGTCCCCGCTCCTCCCCGGGGAGAGCTCCGCACACCGCGGCCAAGCACCTGCCCCGCAGACACCAGGCGGGCATGTAACGGGATTAGACGTGGTCGGCTGAACCGCGCCGTGGATTACAGGCTGGGGCTTGGCAGGGTAATCCTGTCATCCCTGCCCTTCCCAGCGGTGAGCCCTGCTCCAGGCCTTGCCGGCACGGCGCTGCTCCACCCAGGCCCCCGTACCCCATCAGCAGCAGCCTCCATCACCAGCCCCATCCCGTACCAGCCACCCCGCTGCTGGCTGTGCTGGGCATGGTGGAGTGCATGTGGTTTTTGATTTCTAATTTATCTTTATGTACACAGATAACATCCAGGAAGGACCATGAGAAGATTCATCATCAATCCTTGGCCTGCCAAGGTGTGCCCTGCCCCAGATCATTCTTTCCACCCCTCCAGCCGTGTTGGACCTTCAGCATCCCCAGGAGAACACCCCCACTGGGTGCTTCTCCAAAAGGAGAAGCACAGGGGGATGTGGATTTTAGGGATGAGCCAATGAAGAGGGACATTCCCCTGCCCGGATACCATCCCTAGGGATGCAGAAAGCTGGGACCACGCCATCAAGCACCCCGGCTATGCCATCCCACTCCTGCTCCGTTTCTTTCAGGAGCGGTGGGTGCTGGCAGCCGCAATCCCATGGTGACAGGCAGGCAAGTGATGGGCAGCAGGCTGATGCCAAGCGCCAGAGCCGGCGGCCAATGGGTAGAACTGTGTGTCTGTCCTTGCAGAGCAGATGGGAACAGAGCCCCACACCTACATCACTTGCCCTTTCCAAGAGGGCTTCGCTAGTCCATCCTCTTCTAAGAGCTTTTAATTACAGTGCTTAATGACCAGGCTTTGCAGACAGCATCTCCGGGCAGACGCCGGCTGACTCTCCCTGGGGACAGAGGCTGCCACGGCAGATCACAAAGGCAACACCTGCCCGGGCAGGGGGCCAGCGCCGGACCCCTGGAGCAGCCAGGTGTGAGCTGGGCCCCGGGCAGGCACTGTCCTGCCCCGTGAACCAGCCACTGAGGCACAGAGCAGCAGGAATCTTGCTCTGCCGGTTCGCTGCCGGAGCAAACCCTCCGCGGGGAGGATGCTGAGGGCTTTGGGATGATGCCGTGGTGTGGTGAGATGTCCCCGCTCAGGGTTTTCCCCGGGTGAGCAAGTGCTGGCTGCACGCTGCCCAGCAAACCCTTGCTCATCTCCGGCAGCAGTGGGGGAGCCGACAGCTCTGCGCCAGAGGAGGAAGCAGGTTTAGGTCCAAGAGGACAAAACAAGTTGTCAAGCCCAACAGCTTTTCTAAACAAAACGGGAAACGTGATGGTAAAATAGAAAAAAACAAAACACAAGGGCTGGCAAGGTGACAGCTGCATTCAAATTTCCTTTCAACCTGGTTTTTAGAAGCTGCTCAGGTACCTTTTAAAACCACAGCGGTTATTTAAAAGGAACCAGCGGGAAATGTCAGCCCGAGCCCCACACACAGACCTCAGGCCCCCAGCAACACTGCGTGGCACTGCTGGGCTCGCATCACACAGACGGGTGCTCAGCCACGGCCCCGTGTCCAGAACCACACCACAAAGAGCCAGAAAATGCTTTTTCCTGGTGAGTTTCTGAGCAAAGCCCTTGCCCAGGCTCCGCTAGAGAGGCAGCTCAGTGAGGAGGCTTAGCCACGGTGCTCTTAATCCAGTCGCCCTGACAAACACAATCAGCATCCGAGCGGCTTCCCTGGCGCGGCCGGGAGCCCAGCACACCCTGCTGAGCTGGATCCGACCCTGGGGCAGGCAGGGAGTGCAACTGGTGGTCCCTTGCTATCAGCACTTCAGATCTCAGACAGCTGCAGGAGGAAGGAGAGAGCGATTCAAAAGCTTTTCTAAATATCCCCCCAGTGTAGTTTGGGGGCTGTGTATTTCTCCTGGCTGGAGTCATCGTCCACGAATGCCCCCTCAGGGAACCACCGCACCCTAGAAAGGCAAAGAGGCACCGGAGGGGATGAGAGGGGATGAAACCACCTCTGTCAGCAGCTTGCAGCACTCTTCCTTCAACCTCCGGTGGGATTTTGCAGGGATACAATGGGAGGATTAAATATAAGCAAGGAAGTGCAAGGAGATCCGGAGGAGAGGGAAGGGTTGGCTGTCCCAGCAGACAGCCGCTGCAGGGTTTGATTTATCGGGAGGTGCACAGACGCAAGCAGTGAAGATCAGGCAACTCACGAGTCCTGGCTGTTGGATAAATCAACTGTCCCAACCCCATGGCCCAGAGATGGGAGGTGAGCTCAAAACCATGGGCGTGACACGGCAAGAAATTGCTCACTCATCTCCTCCACACCACCTTCAAAGGGTTGCAAGGGAAGGAGCAAGCACCCACCCGAACCAAGAGACCCCAAGACCTTGAATGCACAAGGATCCAACCCCTGACTCCAGCAGCTCACAGCCCCACAACGAGCAACCCACAGCGATGGGGCCACTGCAGCCATGGGGTCACCTGGCTCCTGATGGCCTCATGGCCATGGGGTGAGCCCCACCATGCTGGCACTGTTGGGTAACCACCTCGCCACTGCCACGCTGGCTCCACTTCTCCATCTAAGCCAGCCCTGGGGGTTAAGCCTGGATGGAGGAGGATTTAGAGGCAGGATGCTAAATTGCATCGCTTAGCTCAGCGATTTGCAATCGCTTCTCACTCTGATGCTTCCCTTCCCATCTCTGACCATTGTTCAGCCCCACCGACGCATCTGCTTCATCTCCCACTCAGACATCTGATGGCAAAATGCTACTGGAAGGTGTGAATTCAGCCAGACTGGGACCCAGGGACCTCAGCCCACCCCGCCTGCTGTCTCTCCCACACCTCACGCATCCTC